>PVKM010032308.1:0-16458 GCA_004027735.1 Carollia perspicillata
GGCAGACATCACCTATGTGTCTTAGCACTCCTATGCCGACTTTAGAAAGGCTTTCCCAGCCTCTCGCTTTAATCCTGCTAACAGTCTATTCCCAACAGAGACGCTAAAGTAATCCTTTCTAAGCAAATCAGATCATGCCATCCCCCACATCAAGCCCCCTAATGGCATCCTGAATCACTTGTGTGGAAGTATTAGTTCTTACTCTGGTCTTCAAAGCCCTACAAAGTCTGGCTTCTGGTCACCCTTCCAACTTCATATTCTACTTCTCTTCCCTTGGCTCATGCTATCCCAGCCCCGCTGCCCTGTTTGTTTGGCTGGAACACTAAGTGCAGCTTGCACCAGCCTCAGAACTGGTGTGCTCGCCGTGTCCACTGCCCAGAAAGCTTCCCGCCCAGACATTTACCCAAGGCCCAGTTTTATTCAGATCCTGTTCAGGTAATCTTTCCTCAAAGATGTTGTTGGTCACCTATCTAAAGTGACATCTTTCTTCCTTCTTCTTCTTATAGTTTTCACTATTAATATGTGTCCCTGGCTGAGACCAAAGTATGTATTTGTTTATTTATCCATTTGTCTTGCTGCACTAGGTCAAGGACTTTTCTGTTCTCTACTGCATCCTCAGCCCCTCCAACAATGTCCTTCACCTAAGAGTAATTCAACAAATGTATTGAATTAATGAATACTAATCACTGTACCTTCTCCTTGTGAAATATAGCAACCATACTGGACCCTCCCTCCTCTAGTTTGATTTACTCGACAATAAAGACAGTGGTGACAGGGCACTGAACTCAGGCAGCTGTTCTGGGCAGGAAGGCACATTCAGATGTCATGCTCTGCGCAAAGGCGACAGTGTTCCAGGTCTTGGGTCTGTGTCACCAGCTGAAGGGAAAGCACTTGGCTCTAACACTTCGATGCCCTCAGGCTGACCCATGTGACCCTGCCAAGTGATGGCACTGTTTCTCAAGACCTTCTTTTATCCCAGGTTATTCCCTCGTTTGTAGACATCATTAGTACTCAACGACCACATCACTGAAGTAATGAGAACTTGATTAAACTGGCTATTTTAGTTAATAAAACATCACCCTTCGCATCCTTTCCTTGTTAAAAATTCTGTTTTAAAAACCAGAGGCAACACCCTGTGAACTGAATATAATGCATCTTTCTCGCCCAACCCCAGGCATGTCTTCGTGCGCTCCAGGTCCGTCTTTGGGATCCTCCATAGCTGGTCCATTGTGAATGATTAATAAGTCCACACCACTTCTCAGAAACACATGCAGAACTGGAGAAAATGAGAGGGTGGGTAGCTCCCCAGTGCTTCTGTAAAAGGTGTTAAAACTAGACTAAACTAAATTCATAGTGTCATCTTGGTTTCTTTAGGGCTTTTTTTTACCCCTCTTTGCTCCAAAAACTTGGGAACAGGTTCTAATTAAGAATTCTAGCTCCTTCCCTGTAGAGCACAAACAATAAATACATGAACTCATGAGAATTGGGTTCATCAGCACCTATCTAGCTGTCAGAATTAGGTTCTCTCCTCATAGCACTTTAATAACAGGAGCGTAGAGGGAGTGTATCCTACTCTGTGTACATGTCTATCTCTGAAACAAAACTCCTGAGGACGGGGACTTTATGTCGGCCACATCACCACTGTTTTTAACGCTAGGCCTGGCATAAAGTAGGTCCTGGGCCAATATCTGTTTGATGGATAGATAAATGGCTAAAAGAGTTGAGTAACCAAACTCAATTGCCCTGTTTCTACACAGGTGAATGCTGTGTTTTCCTAACATAATGCTTCCCTACCTCCACATCGACACTACACACTCAAAACCTCACTGCACTTCACCGAGACGGCCACCTAGATACTTCCTGACCTGGCTCCTCCTCACAAGGACCAACAACCATTCATGAAGACACCCCTGAGAAAACCCTAGAACTGGGGGGGGGGGTGAAGCACCACCAAATGAAGCACCCCTGCACCACAGAGGCCTAGTCAGGCCACATTAGCATGGTAAGAGGAGCAGCTCCCTACTGACTGTCTCTGCAGGCCCACGCAGCATCTCCTTGAGAGGTCTCCCCTGAGCCTCCAGTTCTGACAGTGGGGGAGGGGAGCCCAGCATGATATCAGCTCCCCCAGCAATACAGCTTGCTTCTTGGGAGCCCCTACTCCGGTGTTGCCCCATGGGGACTGAGGGGACATCTGTGGGCCTTGGCCACTGGGAATCTGATTGTGACTGCGAAGGGGGAGGGACTTGTGACAACCAGCACTAAGGTTTTAGCAGACCAACTTCCTACCTTCAGCGACCAAGTAGTTGTCCCAGCCAGCGGCTTTGCTGATCTGCAAGGCAAGACCATGGCACGGTCTGCCAAGGGACCTCTGCGAGGTGCAGGTCTGCCGAGCTACGATCCTCAGATAAGCAGAGCAGCTGGCCTTGGAGTCTGCTGCCCACGCCCAGGGGAGGAAGCTGAGTCATAGCCCAGCTCCCTGCTGAGTGGGGCTGACTGAGAACACCTGGCTGAAAAAGAGACTGGGCTTGTGGACACCTGGAGGAGGGGCCGGGGAGGAAGATAGCCAAAAGATACAAACTTCCAGTTATAAGATAAATTAGTACTAGGGATGTAATGTACAACATAATGACTGTAGTTAATATGGCTGCATGGGAAATTTGGAAGATTAGATAGTAAATCCCAAAAGTTCTCATCACAAGGAAAAATTTTTTTTCTTGTATTTAAATACGATGGATATTAACTTATTGTGGCAATCATTTCACAATATACTGTACGGTTTAAAGTTATTCAGTGTTATATGTCAAGTATATCTTAGCAAAACTGGAATGAATAAAAACAAGCCTCATTACGAGGGAATGCACAGAGGATTGTCCCCTTTCACAGACAGGAATGGAAACGCAGTTTTCCTGACTTTCCTGAATGTCCCAAGCCAAAACTCATCACAGTAGGCCTGGCATTCAAGTCGGCTGGCTGCCCAGCCCAGCCCCACCCCACCCATAGCTTCTGCCCAGCTCCATGCCCGGGCACGGCTCCCGGCTGGACGAGCAGGCAGGAGTGCTGTGAGCACTACCCCTGGAGCAGCCACTGCCCCATGGGGCCGACACGGCCCAGTTCCAAAGAAGCAACAGGCCCTTCCTGCTCTTGCCCACTTGCCTCTCTTTTTTCTTCCTGTCTCTTCCTTATGCCCCCAGGGTTTTCAGTCTAAGAGCCTTTTAGCACTAAAAAAGGGATTTTATAACATTTAACACACTAACAATACCAAACCCCTATTTGCTCAGCCCTTATGGCGTACCAAGATGTACGGTGAGGGCCTCGGGCTCTGGGCCCTGGAAACCTGGCCTCACATCTCAGCTCTGCCATGTGTCTGGGCACCACAGTCTCCTCACTCATAAAAGGGGAAGGCTGGTAGTCCCAGACTTACAGAGTAGTGGTGAGGATAAGATGAGGCAATGCACACAAGGGCACGTACATCACATTTGGCCCAGGCCCATACCTCTCACTGCATCCACACAACAACCCTAGAAGGTACACCACTATTATTCCGCTTTACAGGTGAGAAAACTGAGGTTCAGAAACATTAAGCAGCTATCTCAACAGGGCTTGCTATAGTTAAATACTGACTCGCCTGCATATGCTATTTCTCAAAAGGCAATGAATGCCGTCTTGAAGACGATGCCGGAGTAGAGCATGCCAAAACTAAACTAGCTAAATGCTCCAGGTGAATTCTCAAGTCAGTGTCACCAGGGTAGAGCAGAAATTTTCAGGAGCAAGGGGAGAGTCCTTCCAGTCTACGGAGGCACAGGGCAGCCCACAGCCACCCCTCCAGGCTCACCTGGGGCGCACAAGCAATTGGTAACACCTGCTGTCCTCAGGCCTTCGACCCACTCCACCCACAGCTGTTTCCAATTAGACAACTAGAGGGCTTGCTCCAATGCTGACAATGGAAACTTCAAAGCAAAAATCTCTAAGACGCAGGCCATTTCCTGAGGTTGTTAGCCTGCTCTCCCCGGTACCCAGCTCCCTGTTAATCTGAAAAATGGCCCCTCAGATTTGATTACCCCTGAGGGAGCTCTCTATCCTCACCATCCTCTGCTCTTCACTACCTAACAAAAAATCCTCTTTCCTGGAGAGAGATGGGTCACTCCCTCTGGAAACACCTGGCAGCCTTCCCCTTGCCTCCCTGCGTGGCTGAGATGGCTAAGGAAGGGCCTTCCTGGGGAAAGTGATGAGAAAGCATAAGTGTGTACCAGGAGCCTTATAAAGCCAATCAACTCAATTCTGTTCACTTTAAAGTGAAATAAACTACCTTCACATGCTCCCGCAGACAATGCCATCCTTCTTAGTGGCAAAGGGAACACGAGTGAAATTGCAATCAGGAGCCAGGGATGGTGGGTCTGTGGCAGGGAATTTCTTCCCCATTTTCACTCAGGAAAGCAGAGATCTGGGGCCTCGGCTGGGAGAGGGGAGGCAGGCAAAGTGCCAGGTGAGCATCCTCACTCCTCGTATCTGCTCCCTGCCTGGGTCCTAGCCTCTTGGGCTGAATCACCCACTCCCTTCCTCGGATCTACCTGTAACTCGGCCTCCCAACTGTATGTATACACCCCTCCCCTTCAACATTCCAGCACACTCTCTGAACCCCAAATTACTGTCATACTCTTGCCACTTCAGGCCCCTTTGCCAACCTCTCGATTACCACCAGTCCCCAAAGTCTTACTTCACATGCTCTTGCTCTAAGGACTCTCCTCTCTCCTCCACACTAGAAAGGATCATCTCATCCTCCAGACTCAGAAAAGCAATTTACCTCTACTGTCCTTGTGTGCTATTACTGCCTATCTCAAAGGTAAGGGAACTACCCCCAAGTCATGAAGCAATGTGAGGTCCGGTCTCCGGACTTACTGCACATGAGTTCTGTAATGCATCAGACTTCCTCTCAAACTCTGGGAGGCAAATTCTGAAGCCAGAACAGAAGCGAAAGGAATAGAGCAGCAGCAGTGTTCGCTTCTTCCCTTTCTTACGTTAATTGCTGCAGAGGCAGCCAAAAGGCAGTGACCTACGCCAGGTGCAGTGCTCTGCCTCCTTGGAAAGCAGCTCTTCAGTGTTCCCGCACATGGGGAGCGACTCCAAATGGCTTATTTCTCCACACGTGCACCTCTGACAGGAAAGGTACCCTTGACCCCTGGACTCTTGGAAGCATCTGTGAGAAGGCTCACATACCATTGGACATATGAGGAGATGAAGATGCTTGTTTATGAGAATTCCTCCTAGGGACTGTAGGAGAGATTGCAAACAATATTTTGATGAAGTGCTTGGGGTTACGGGTTTTGTCCCCAAAGATCATGCTTTGGGATGATATTTCCCTAATGGAGTCAAGGGGCACAGCTGTTTGCCTTCCCACCATCCACTCACTTTTCTCCTCCCTTAGAGACCCTCCTAACTTGCTCAAGAGTAAACTTTTCCCCTTTGGACTCAGGAGAGGAGCATTCCTCCTTTCCTCCGGAAGGGCATCCTGACTAGCCTGAGCCAGGGTCTGCAAACGAAGGCCCATAGACCAAATATGGCTGATCTCTGCTGCCTGCAGACCAAGAATGATTTCTACATTTTTAAATGATTGGGGGGAAAATTCAGAAGGGGTATAGTATTTCTCGACTTGTGAAAATTATATAAAATTCAAATTTCAGTGTCCCTAAAGTTTTCTTAACAACTTTCTTATATATAATTCATATACTGTACAAGTCACCCATTTGCAGTATAATCCAATGGCTTTTAGTACAATCACCAGGCTGTGCGATCATAATCACAATCAATTTTAGAACATGTTCTTTACCCCCAAAAGAAATGCTTCTCATATACAAGTAAAGTTTTGTTGGAACACATCCATGCTCATTTACATACTGCCTATGGCTGCTTTTGCAGAGTTCAATTGTTGTGACAGAGACCATATATTCCACAAAGCCTAAATCCTTTACTGTCTGGATTTTTATAGAAATAGTTTGCAAATCCCCAGTTTAATCAGAGTTTGGCATTTCTTTGGAGTCTGTTATTGGAACAGGGGTGGGTGAGCACATGACCTACGCCAACCCAATCAGACAAAAGGAAAGAACTTGTCTCATCTTTGCCTGAAACAGGCTTCTCTTTCTGGCCTTTGCTGGGGGTCAGTCAGTTGCTACTGGAAGCCAGCTTAAGACTTAGAGCAAACAGCCTCAGGACAGCAGTACGATGGCACAGCAGATACACAGAAAGAATTTGGGCGCCAGGTTATATCAATTCAACCAATCCTGAACACTGCCTACTTCTGGATTTCCTGTCACATGGAGTGATGAATGCCCTCACTATTAAGCCACATGAGGTAGAGTTTCCGTTACTTGCAGCTAAAATCACCCTATCAGACACATCTTCTTCCTGAAGAGGGTGGCTGAGTACTGTAAGCTGGTTGGGGCCAGAGCTGACTTTCCCCAGACAGCAGAGGGGAG
Organism: Carollia perspicillata; assembly: GCA_004027735.1. Lineage (NCBI taxonomy): Eukaryota > Metazoa > Chordata > Mammalia > Chiroptera > Phyllostomidae > Carollia > Carollia perspicillata. Next base: position 6,471 of record PVKM010032308.1, read on the forward strand.
GCCAAGCATGGCCACCACAAGGCCTCTCCTTGCCCCCCTCAATGCCAGGCAGTGCTCTGCCTCGGCAAGCAGCCCCTCAATGTCTGGAGGGTGTCCTTTTCAGGGGGTACCACTCCTTGGCTCACCTGCTTGCCTACTGGTTCCTGGCTTTTCACTAGCCTGCCCAGTGTTAAGATACAGCCCTCATTCTCATTTATAGACAACTAGAATAGACAAAAGCAGAACTGTTTTGTTTGGACAATTATGTTGTGGGGGTGGTGGGTGGGGTCTGACCTGTCTGCTGGACCTTTCTCCAGGTCACAGGGTGCCCGTGAAGCAGGTTTAATAAAGCAGGCAATAGAAGATGCAACATTACATCCTCCTTTCTTTCCTTCTGTCCTTCTTTCCTTCTGTCCATCTTTCCTTCCTTTCTTCCTTCCTTCCTTCCACAGGCACGCATGACAGTACTAAGGTAAGAGATTTTGTCATTTTAAACCAGGCCTGCTATGACGATAGGATTTCAGGTATTTATTTTTCCTTATGCTTTTCTAAATTATGGCCCTTTTAGAATCAACATGAATACTTTTTAAAATAGAAATTTAGCTAATGTAATATTTCTAAAAAGTCATCTCATTAATATTTTCCTCTGTTGTCCTGAAGCCTCAGTTGCTCACTAGTGCAGCTGTTCACTGTCGACTGAGAAATCATCTCAGTAAAATGAATAAAGTCAAAATATTGCTATACAAAATCATTTTCAGTGATTTATACAGTAGCAAGAAAAAGCCATAGGATTTGGCACCCTGGGGTTAAGCCCAGACCTTGTCATAAGTTTGTTCTGTGTCATGGGCCAGTTGGTTTCCTTCTATTTAGCTTTTTGCTCCTCTTTGGGGCCTTGGTTCCTGGTCTCATTTCTCTTAACAGCATTTCCTGAGGTCACCTACCCATTCCAAAGTTGAATTAGATAATTTACTTCTATATTCCTAAATTGTCCTAGTATATTCCCCCATTATAGCTCTTATCTGGCTGGATTTTGAAAGTTATTTCATTGAGCTCCTCAGCTATATGGTCAGTTCTTTGTAGGAAATAGCTCTCTATTTCAGTTTCCATGAGCTTAATATATCCTAAACCCTTGATAAATTTTTAAAAATGAATGGATAACTGGCTTTCATTATTCCAGTCTAAACAATAAGGTGGTTGGACTAAACTAGAGTCTCTTCCATCTCTAAAACGGAATTCTTCTTCTCTGATTGGTCACTGATCTGTAACAGAAGGTTTACAAAGACTAGTATATCATTTAGGAATTCCTTTCAACTGATAGCTACAGAAATGCAAAATAACCATATTTAAAATAAGACAGGAGCCCTGGCTGGTGTGGCTCAGTGGATTGAGCGCAGGTGGCAAACCAAAGGGACGCCAGTTCAATTCCCAGTCAGGGCACAGGCCTGGGTTGCAGGCCAGGTCCCCAGTGGGGGGCATGTGAAAAACAACCACATATTGATGTTTCTCTGCCTCTCTTTCTCCCTCCCTTCCCCTCTCTCTAAAAATAAATAAATAACTTCTAAAATAATAATAAAATAAGACGTGAATTGAATTGATTTTTCTTTAATGTAGAGGGCATCAGGGACTCAGGATCTCTCTTCTCCTTGTTCTCCCACCCTCGTTGAATGGCTGCTCTCCTCTAGGTTGCCTCATGGCTCTCAATGTCTGCCGAAGCTCCAGTCATTAAGTGAATGTTCCAAGGCAGCGGAAGAGAGGGAACAAAAAACAGCAAAAGGGCATGGCTCACAGAGAAGTCGGCTTCCTTTCAAGTCCCAACCAATGACTTATACATATAACTCATATCTGTGAGGGAGGCTGGGAAATACAAACTTGTAGCTGGGCAAACTGCCACATCCAGGAATATATAGACATCTTGCTAAGGATGAAAGGAAAATGAGTTTTATGTGCAAAGGAGGACATCTCTAGCACCCTTGGTGAGTGCCCCCTTGATGTCCCAGTGTGTTACAGAAGATCAAACGTGGCTTTAAGAGGCAGGCCCTCTTTGAAATGTGGTTCTTCACGTCATCTGCTCTGTGACACCGTACAAGTAACCACTCAGAACATCAGCATACACACACAAATGACCACTAATTCAGTACAGTCTGGTCTTATATGGGGCTAAGCATCTAATCAACGCGTTAAAAGTGTATCTTGAACTGTTAAGTTAAATTATCCTTAACATTTTTTAATTTAGTGAACAAGAATGGGCCTTTTCTCACCTGCTTCTCCTGGGCTGAGGTCCCACCGTATCAAGATGTGCCCACTCTGAAAGCACTGGGCGGCTGGGAGCCACTCTGGAAGCGCCACAGGACTTCCTCCAGCTGGCACGGACTCCTGGCCAGGCGGAAGGTGCGCTGGACAGCAACAGAAAAAGGCAGCCGTTTAGATCCCCTCGTTGCTCTCAGTTTTTTTCTTTCTTTTTTTGATTGTTGTTCAATTACAGTTGTCCCCATCCCCCCCTCCATTACTCTCCCCTGCCCTGCCCACCTCTCATTCCTTTTAGTCCACCATATAAACACAGTTTAATTCAGTGAGTTAAATCTCTGTATGGGATCTCACCAAGTTTATCATTCTGACCGCCTAAGTCTGGTCAAACACTCTAGTACATGTAGAATGCTGATCAGCATGTGGTAAATACACAGGTAATATTGAGCAAATTTCTAGACACATGAGACTTGCTCTGTTTCTGTACGTTTTTATTATCCTTTGGCTGTCAAACAGCCTCCATTAATTTGATGGCTGGTATTTGTTCTTCTAATAGGGGCCTAATGCCTCCCTAATGCTGGGATTTTGGACACATTATCAGGCGGTGGAAGAGAGGTGTATTTTTTTAGGGGACAATCATATACAATCATGCTCATCACCTGACACAAAATCAATCTGCTTGCTTCTATAGAAACCTTGGATTCTAAGAGAGCTTGAGATTCTGGGTAGTTGTTTCATTTCATTTGCTTTTATATTTGTAAGAGAATATTGAACTGTTTCCACGGTGACATTTCATAATCACAGTGTCTGGAGCAAAAGACTCCGTAGTGACGAAGCTAGAGGACAACGGGTTTCTCCATGAATCACCGAGGATTTCGATGGTGCTATCGTCCACCATGCACTACCTGCTCTGGGGCCCACAGACAGCAACTGGGACCTAAAGGACAGAAGACGAAAGCCCCAGGGAGCTTTTCTGTCCTGGAAAACCCAGGCAATAATAGCAAATTATTTACAGCTTTGAAAATTTTTTAATTGTACTTCTCTCTTCCCTTTATTTCTCTTAAACCTGAAAGAGCTATTATTTATGGAGTTTATTTTCATTTCTGACCCTAGTACAGACAGAAAAAAAGAAGTGAGGATAAAAAGAAAACCTGAATTTAAACATGGTATATTTTCACTTCCCAAGTATACACAAAAATATGGTTCATCCGCTTAGGTAAGAACACAGGAAACAGTCAGAGCGATGTTTTAAACCCCTCCTGAGTTTTTTAACTCTGGTCCTAGCTGTCCCAAAAATTGGCAACAATCTTGGGTAAAAGATGAGCCAGTCTCTTTGCCTGTATGCCTGTGCGTGAAACACGCAGCATGGAACAACCTTGGTTGCACAGATTGTGTTGCAAGAAAGAATCTTACGTTCCATTCCATAGCTAAATATTTTTGGGAAAACCCGTGTATTCTTTCCCCCCTGTGCAGTCATATTCTTCTCATTACATTGTAGTTCTGAGAAGATCCATGATGTCTTAAAAAAAAAAAACTAGCACTTCTCAAATTTGTTTGAGAAACCCCTGCACCTGGGTTCACACCTTTAGCCTCTTGTAGAATAAAGTTTCTTATAGAACACAATTTGACAAACCCATAAACTAATTAAAATGATCATTAAACACCTTGGTGGGTTTAAAATATTGACATTTTATGACTTGGCAGCACTCCATTAGGTACCACACCCAGTTTCCATACTGTGATGACCTGCATATTCCTTTTAAGACCCTCAAGGGCAAAACCATGGAGCACGTACCACAATAATTCATATTCATTCTTCTCTATCTCCGTCTCTATCTCTATCTCTCTATCTCTCTATCTTTGATTAATACCTATTCTCCCCAACAAGTCTGAAAGCTACACAAGGGCAGAGACCATGGCTGCTTTTGTCTGTCACTTTTATCTCTAGTACTTAGCACAGGGGCTGGCACATAGAAGGTGCTGAATAAATATTTGAATGAATGAACAAATGTTCCCTTTCCACGTCCTACCAAGAGCTCACTCCCTGCAGATCTTCCACTGAGGCTCACTGTCATAAACATGCCATAGCCCCAGGTCTCCGTGTTTCCTTCCCCTGACAGGCACCTGTGACAGCTGGAAGGTGACGTCCGGGTGCTTTGGGTCAGGCTCACTTACTAGTGGCCCTCACAGGGATGAAAAGACATGCAAACAATGAGTATGGCTCAGAAAGGGTCTCTCCGCTACGGCCCTTTACTTGTTGCTGGCAACGTGTAGGTTTGGCTCAATAGCCAGGCAAGTTTCCTGTGGATTCTTAATTGCACAAGCTCTGGCCCTCCCACACTGCCCCATCCTATAACACTGGTGATTTGATTGCCTGCCTTGACCCCAACACTCACCCAACACCCCACTTCTCCTCTGTGTGGTGGTCCCCAGTCCTGGCTCTGTCCCCAGTCCCCTCAACCTGCCACCAACCATGGCCCAGCACGACAGAGTGACTCACTCAACATTTGCCTTTGGAAACATAGCCCACAGGGTTAGGAAAGATATGCCTGGATTTAAATATCCAAACTGTGTTTCTCTGCTGTGGGGACTGGGGAATTTTGCGTTCTCCAGGATTTTTCTAAACCCAAGCCACGGTGCCCTTGGCAGACTCTTCCCTGTTTGTCAGAAACTGTGGATAGCCTGGGTTTTCCTGTACGGCTACCCCCCACTTGACTTCGGCTGAGCACCCTGTGTCCTGGCCTTCTCCTCTAAACTCGAGCACAGAAATCTTAGGAAGAGAGATTGCTAAATAAAGACCAGTGGTGGTATTTACTTAGAGCAGATGGTGACAGAACCCCAAGCTTTCTCTCACTGCACATTACTCCAAAAGAATTTTCTAGGTCTGATACAGCTGAGAAAGGAGGAATTCAGCCACATTTGCTCTCTGGGCCTGTCTATAAAGAGCGTGTTAAAATCTCATTATTCATTTTTAAAAATAGAGACCTATGCAGTGAATTCCACTGCTGTGCTTGTAGTGTGTACAACAGTGTCGTATTGGAGAGAAACCAGACTAGGTGTCTGGAGATTTACATTCTCCTTCCAGCCTGGAAAAGTTACTTAATTTCTCTGATCTCATTTTCCTTACAGGTTTAGCTGCTTCTAAGTTCAGTATTCCTTGTTTTAACATGTGCCTAATATTATGTAATATTATGCCTAGGTATATCATATGAAGAACAACAATTTACTTAGGACTTATTTGTGCTAGATACTCTACTAAGCATTTTATAAATAAATATTTATAATTTTTAACTATTTGTAGTTATTTATTTACAGATAAATAACTATAAAAATATTTATAAATAACTACGAAGCATAACGTGAATCCAAGTCCTTTTAAGAAACTTTATTTTTACATGTTTTTTTCCCACATATCACTAAGTTAGTCATCCTTAGACCCCTGTACTGACCCTGCCATTTAATAACATGGTTATCTGTTTGAGTTCTTGCTATCACTAAATGAGGGGTCTGTGTTCTCACTCCTTCTCATTTTCCCAGCACCTGGCACAAACTATAGCAGATAAAGTGTGTTCAATGAATGTGAGACAAGTGAATAGTCCAAACCCACTAAAACGTAAGTTCCACGATGGCGGTGGGGCAGCACCTTTGTCTCTTATGGTCTTCTTTGCAAGCCTGTGCTTAGAATTGAGTCAGCAAAGGCAAATGCTCAACAGCTATAGGAAGGAAGGAAGGAAGGAAGGAAGGAAGGAAGGAAGGAAGGAAGGAAGGAAGGAAGGAAGGAAGGAAGGAAGGATCTACTGACAAAGCCAAGTGTACTTTGTCTAAGGGTACAAAACTACTAGAGAATCTATAGAGCCGGAGCAGAACATGGGCACAGAAGGCTGTAGATTTCAACAGCTGGTAGGCACCAGGAGTAGACAGGGGGCTTTCACATTGTGCAATGTGGCGGTTATGTTTAATTGGCTGGTGTGTTCATCCCCTCTAAGTAGAGCAACAAAAAAGGAAAATTAGCTCTCAAGCTGCTGCAAGGAATAAAAATTGATATTTCTTCTCTTCAAATAAGCAAGTCTCATTCAAAGCTTTGATTCTTTGACTATGAGAAAGTCCACCATCAGTCACTTCAGGTGAGGCCCATGTGCATGTTTATCGGGCGGGTTTGCAAAGGAATCTAGGAAATGCTGCTGCCACCCTGCAGATGGTGTGGCCACCAGCAGTTCTGAATCGTGGCTGTGGCTTCTGCACCAAGCTCCTCCTGTCCCGGCCCCATGCTTTAATCTGCATCCTTTTATCTTTCTCATTTCACATTTGTTTTCTGCTCTGCTTGGTTTTGATGCTGGGAATTAAAAACAAGCATCGAATTGAGCTGTAGATCTGCACAGTCCAACCTTCTGAACCTGTCATTGACTTTCCCTACGGAATTCCTACGGAGAAGATTCAGGTGAGGGGGCCTTCTGGGCTCAGACAACTGATGGGACCACTGATATCAGGAGTTGTTGATCATAGTTGAGGCCGCTAGAGCCTTGATTATGTAACAGAGAGAAAGGAGTAACAAAAACAGAAATTCCTAAAGCTGTGCTGCATATTTGGAATTTAGATAGTTGCATCTTAGGCTGTTTTGTCAACTTCGGAAATTTGTTTTTGATCAGTATGTCACCTTGAAGAAACAGTAAGAGCCTTAGCTAGGGACTGAGTGGACAGGTTTCTTCTCAGCCACTACTTTCCTAGTGACCTTGAAAAACTCACCTCACAAGGGAGTTATAAGGGGACTAAATGGTAACAGAAAAAAATACAATAAAGATTAAATCAAAAAATAAAATAAAATGGAAATAACATATCATGGTGTGCACATCAAGTCCGAACCACGCGAGGCCCAATTGGCTACAGCAGGAGGTCGGGGAGGGGGAACTGAGAAATTCCTAACAACTGTCTTCTACCTCCTCTGAGTCTTAGGACAACGTTCCATAGAATGACAATGTGTGACTTACCCATAAGGATGTTAATTGTCTCACGGAGCAAAGGTTTAAAACAAAAAGAATAATTGTGACAATCAAATTAAATATTAAGAATATGTGTTTTCAGCAGAACATGGGGGATACAGTGGAAACATCCAATCCCTCTAAAAGTATGTATTTTTGGTAGTTAACTGCTTACCCTGTATACAAGGCCAGCCTTGTGCCTGAAAAACCCTGCATTTACCACTGAATTCTGAGTCCTTGGCATTTTGGTTGCAGCCTTATGATTTACACAGCTTCAGGACTGAGACTGTTTTTCCATTCTTTCTCAAATTAAAACAACAACAACATTTAAAAAAATCTATTTGGATGAAGGGAGATCTGACTTCCATAACGTTCAGTTTAACACCTGATAACCATAATTTTGAAAAGCATGATATGAGAAATGTTACCATCAAGCAATCATATTGTCATCTCCTTCTGTCCCTTTAAACAAGGGGACTAGCTCCTCCTTGCCCATAGTGGTCTCATGGCTTTCCCAAGGTCACGTGCACACTTTAATCCAGAGAATGAAATATCTAGTCTCATGTAATACTCATATTTTCAAATTTAAGTGGAAAACTTTTCCCCATACCCAACGTATACCCTTTCAGGCAGAAAGTTGTAAATGGTGGACAGGGGCACAGATCGTGGATAGCTTGTAATCCTCTCCACCTTCTTCCATTTTGCTAACCAAGAACTCTGATTCTTCAGGGTCAGGGGACGTGGTGGCATGGGGCAGGAAGTTCCGGCTTGGCTCATGCTGCAGTGAGCAGAGAGTGCACCCCTGGGGCTTGGGGATGTTCACAGGTGACTGTCTTCTTCAGAGCGGGCGAGGCAGAGAGTCTTTACCAGTGGACACCTGGAGTGCACAGGTCCCTCGTCAAGCACCTTTACGGTGCCTCATTACTTGCAGTTCCTTGATCAATCCCTGAGAATTGGGTAGTACACCTCTCTCACCTCTTTTGGGTGAGACCTTTTCAATTCTTCAGGAAGTCACCTTGGAAAGCCCTAAGGTGACCCCATTTCAGGGTCAATCACACATGGCCTACATTAAGTCCACTGGAATTGTTCAAGGATCTTTTGCCCTTTTGAGAGTCTCCCTTTGGGACCACTGTCTGATCACCTGTCTCCTCTCCTTTGCTCTGCCACTTATGGAGCTGGCCAGTAACTTCCCAGGAATGACAGATAACCAGTCTCCTGCAATGTCCCCTACCCCTACTCCTCCAGCTGTTTGACCCTGGAGAAGACAGAGATTCTTTCTAAGTGGTCTTCTTAAAGTCCCTCTACCCAGGCTCACAGAACACTAACTTTTCTACCCAAAATCCCTTTCCCAGTCTGCTCTCTGTTTCTCGGGCTCCCCAACTTTACAGGCTTAGGTGGGTGGTTGACTCAGGTGGTAAATTATTTATCTGCCGATTCCTCTTTCCTAATCCTGTACAAGTCTTACTTTAAAATGTAGCATATTTTATTCATGATTTAACCAAAGAGGTAACAAGAAACTTGAATGTCCTATTAAACCTGTTACCTTTTCCTTTTAACCCTCAGGATCATTTTTTAATACTGCTACTTAATTTAGCTTTGTCTTTGGAAAGCATGTCTAGTTCAATATTAGTAAATATGTGCTAATTTCTCAAATCATGTTAATATCACAACTTCATTTGCTTGCTTCTCGGATGTGATCTCTAGAATTCTGCGAGACGACCTCTCCACCTGATTGGGACTCACATGCAGGGAGCAGCAGGCTCAAGGTTGGAATCTAGGCCTCCACCAAGGTTGACGATGATTTAAAAACTGACAATAATATTGAATGTTTACTGCATGTAGATGCTGCTTTTAAATGTAATAGATATGTTAACCCAACAATGTATACAAAGTAGTATTATGATGCCCACTTTGCAGATGAAGAAGCTGCCACAGAGAAAGGTTACGTAACCGATTCAAGGTCACAGAGTGAGTAAGTGACACAGTGACTAGGTTTAGCACCCACACCTTCTACCCAGGGTAAGAGGGCTTTTGTCTTTTCATTGTACGCCTGACATTTAGAGCACTTTGACATACACTATCTAATTCGCTAGCTCTACAGAGTTTCTTTCCTGACAAATAGAAAGGGAAAGATATACAAGTTGAGCAGGAGACACGTGTGAGGCCACAGTGCTAAGGGGGACCCGAGACCTAGTGGGAACTCAGCTCTCTCAACTCGGCACTCCGGTTCCCTAGCACATTCCGTGGCCTGATGTGACCCTCGGTAGCTCATAGTCCAGAAAGGAAGGCTAAGTGCTACAAGGGACTTTTCCAATTATCTAGCCCGGAACTTTCCAGAGTAATGTATGTGTCCCTGAGCGACACAGGAGAGGCACAGAGTAAGGAAGCATGGAACTAGAGGAAAGCCCCTGCCCCAAGAAGTAGAGATTCTACTTCTATGTTTTCTGTGTGTTTCCATGTAGGATTTTGCTTAAATAAAGAGATGTGCTGCCTTTATTTACATAAACTGCCAAGGCAGTCCAGACCTGAAGTTGACAGGTAAGGAAACTAGGGCCCAGAGAAAAATAACTCACGCCACAAAGTGAACTAGTACAGTACTGATTCTAGCAGCCAGTCAGTCCCTCAGTTCTCTGACCCAAGCACCTTGGCCCCTGTGCCCTGCTGGTCCTCCAAGTGATCAGCATGGTAAACCCTGGAGTCAGACCAGCAGCTGACATGTAGGCTGTGTGACTTATACTAGCATCCTGTGGCTAAGCGAAGTGATTATGTTTCAATTGATGACATATATT
>PVKM010032309.1:0-16458 GCA_004027735.1 Carollia perspicillata
CAGCTGGTGAAAGTTACAGGGATGCAGATTTTTGCTCAAAAGCTCAATAGCAAGAACTTGCTTGTACTTAGAGGGGCTGCTGGGATCCCACGCCGAGGCAGCGGACGTCTCCGTGAGATCCCTGCCTGCCTGGGAGATGGCCCAGATGACCTGACTCCCTTCCTGCCCAGGAGAGTGGGTTCTCGAGGAAAACAATGTAAGAAGGCATGTGTCAGTCCTCAGGTTACACGCAGGCGCAGTGCTAGGGCAGAGATACTCCCAGGGCCCAGGAAACTGGTCTAATTTTTTTTCTCACATCGCAAAAAAAAAAAAAAATGTAGGGCCCACATGAAAACAATTAAATTTTGCCTAAAAGAGACAAAGATGTCGACATATTTAAAGTTACATTAACAATAGTTTTATTGACATTACAGCAGGAGGGGTGCGCAAAGCAATAGCGTCCAGCGTCCTTGAAGACCATGCTGTGGCCCTGGCTTCTGCCTAAGGCTGGGGTGCGTCCAAGTCCTGACTCCCTGGAGAGGGCCCTTTCTGGCTTAGGGTGACTCCAGCTGTACACTGTTACTCACAGTCCAACTCCTGACCTACCCAGTCGTGACCCATTCCTCCCACCATTCTGTGGATCTGGACATGATCTTTGCCTGTTTGAACACGAGAGGACACTCTCCATGTAAGAGGCAACCTCCAGGTCTCATTTCGTTTCATTGAAAATATTGCTAGAAATGATGGCCTAGGACTGCAGGACTGGATTGAAAGCGAACTGATGTTTAGCTGCTCTGCACGGAATCAGGAAGGATAACTTAGGAAGAAATCTCAGAAAGGAAAAAAGATGCCACGTACTTCTCAACATCCATCCCAATGGACGTCCTTCCCAGTGCTCTGTAACTGTTTTTCTTTTTAACTGTGCTAAAATAGACATATTTATCGTTTTTTAAATTTTTATTTATTTATTTTTAGAGAGAGGGGAAAGGAGGGAGAAAGAAAGGGAGAGAAACATCAGTGTGTGGTTGCCTTTCGCATGCTCCCTACTGGGGACATAGCCTGCAACCCAGTCATGTGCCCTGACTGGGAATTGAACCAGTGACCCTTTGGTTCGCAGGCTAGTGTTCAATCCACTGAACCACACCAGCCAGGGCTATATTTGTCATTTTAACCATCTGTTAATATACAGTTCAGTGACATACAGTGTTACAAAACTACCACACTTTCATGCCCCAAACATTTTCATCATCCCCAACAAAAACTCTGTACCTATTAAACACTAACCCCTCTCTCCCTCTCCTCCCAGCCCTTGGAAACCACGATTCTACCTTGTGCAATTACGAAGTTGCCTATTCTAGATATCCCATATAAGTGGCACCACATAGTTATCCTTCTGACTTACGTCACTGAGCACGGTTTTTCAGGTTCATCCAGGTGTAGCATGCGTCAGAACTTCACTTCTTTTTGTGGCCGAACATTCCATATACTGTTCCCCTATTCATCTGTTGTCATTAGATTGTTTTCACCTTTTTGCTGTTGTGAAAAATGCTGCTATGCACGTTGGCGTGCAAGTATCTGTTTGAATCCCTGCTTTTAAGTACTTTGGATATAGTCTAGTAGAATTGCTGGGCCACAGGGAGTTCTGCATCTAACTAGTAAAGAAACCACCAGTTCGTAATTGTATTTTGATGGGAGTGCTCAGCCTCAGATAGCTTTCTTGAGTGGGGATAGTTGGCACCTTTGAGCTAGGAGTAGAGATGAATAATTGCAGCAGCTTGTCAGCAGGCCAAAGGAGAAAAGCAGGGCTGAACTTCAGGCGTCCTGCTGACAGGCCACCCCAGACACCTTCCTTGTCAGGGTGGTTGTCACAGGGAGAGAAACCAGACAGTCCCTTCACACGCAGAGTTGCTCACACTGCTGTCCCTCAACCAGGTGGGCACAGCGCGGCTGGCCATTGCCCAAGACGGGGAAGTGGCTTCCTCAGACAGCACTCTGCATCAGTGGCATTCATTTACATAGTTTTAAAATTACAGAATATACAAAGAGTGCATAAATTGCGATTAAACAATGAAATGCCCCCAAATCTACCACTCACGTTAAGAAACAGAACATGACCAAGCTGCTGGAGAGTCTGTCTCTCCTCCTAAGCACACTTTCATTCTCCATCTCACAGTCTAGCCCACTGTTTCTTTCCTTTCTCGTTTACGACATGCATACATAATCCTACATAATCTATTGTCCAATTATGCTTGTGTTTTCGAAGCTCCCATAAGTAAAATCATCTGGTGTGTATTTTTCGGTGACTTGCTTTTTTCATGCATCATTATACTATTGAGACTCATTCATACTGAAATACGTAGCTGTAGCTCATTAACTTGTACCGCTGTGTTGCGGGTTCTGTTTTATACATATCCTTAATGTATTTATCTGTCCTATTGAAGATGGACCACTTTGGTTCTTTCCTCCGAGTTTATTCTAATCAGGGTTTTTATCCTCGTGGTTATTGGCACTAAATGATTTTCATTGTCTGTGTTCCCGCACGTGCAGGCTGTCTCCGGACTGTGATCCTGAGGTCAGGTACCACGTCCCTTTTCTTTTGTTAGATTAGTAAACGTTGGGTGGTCCTACACCATCACCCACCCTTTTTTCTGAGCACTAGCCCTCTCTGACCCAGCAGCGAAATGTCTACACATGACCCCGCCCTCCCATCCGAGCTGACTGGGCCACAGGCAGATGTGAGAGTCACACAGGGCCAATCAGATGGTCTCTTGAGAATTTTAAACTGGTGTCAAAAGAGAAACTAGTGTCTGCTTCTTTGTGGTTGGCTGGGTAACAGTGGAAATTTTGGAGCTTGAGTCTGCTGTTTTCCCTACCCTGTACGTGACAAAAAGGGGGAGGGGCAAGCTAGGGTATAAATGAGGACTGAGAGGATGGATAGATTTACAGGGTGGGGAGGGGTAGTTGGGCCGAGAGCCCTAAAGCCATCCAGGCCTCAGCCCCAGCCCTTTGCAGAATACTGGCCCTTGGGTCCTATGAGATTCCCCTGTTGAGTCCCTATAATAAATTGACCTTTTTTTGTTTAAATTCACTTCAGTTGTTTTCTATGACTTGCAATCAAAGACCTTATCTATTCAATTTGCTTCTTCCCAGCCATTCAAAGGCACTCCAGAGCTAGCTGTCCAGAGACCCCTATTAACCTGACAATGTTAAATGTTTTCCTGGCGTTAAGATAGGACATTCTTCACTTCCAGAGGCACTTGCATCCAGAGCGTTAAACAATGAGGTGGATTTTTAGCTGCTGTGCTAGTTTTATGTCACCAGGGTATAAAGTATCTATACTAGTTAGTTCTTAGAAATGACTGAATTTGCTTAGTTTCCTAAAAAAAAAAAAAGGGCACACAATAAAGATACCCACACCCACTCCGCCCCCCCAGTTATCCTCAGGTGGTTGGAAGGTACCCATGAATAAATGAATTTTACAGATAATCCTCAAACCTAATCTAAACTCTTGGCCGATAGCTTCCTCCCTGCCTTTCCCCAGAGGTGTTGATAGGAAACAAGTGGACTGTGAGAAGCTGAGTTTATCTCCTTTATTTCCCTCACACACCTCCAGCGGTGACGCTAATGAACAATGACACTGGAAAAAAACAGAGGTGGCAGGAGGACAAAGAGAAGACACAAAGGCTGGGATGGTTAAAGCACTGGAGAGACAGGCGTTTCTTGACGCTGGAGGTCTGGGGACACTGTCGCTGAAGGTGGAGAAGAGAAGCAACGGGACAGGAGGTGGGGGCAGCGGGGCCGGGTCAGGCCAGGCCGCCCAGGCCCCCGGTCCACACACACCTCCCCAGCTTGGATCGCTGCATTTACGGGACAACACACTTCCTTCCAGGTACTTGAGTTCCCGAAGGTGTGGCCCTCATTAAATGGAAGCGAGGCAGGCTCTCCTCCTGTTTGGTTTCGCGTAAATTTTTTATCAGTCTGTGCAGCCCCTGAAAGCATCGGAGTTTTCATTCTAGCCCTCTGCCTAGTGGTGAGGCCAGGCCGCACCCCATCTCACTTTAGAGGCAGCCATCGGCTTTGATGTGTAATTTGAGGCAAGCTGTCTTCTGCCTCTCTTTTCTTTTTTCTTCAGAAACCACTGTACAGCCACAAAGGACAGAGAGCTGGCTGCTCAGCAGCACCATCTTAGAAAGGGGTGGGGAAGGGTTCAGTTGCTTAAACCTCAGCCAACCGAATCAGATAATCCTTTGTTGTGATATTTCAAATGTAACATTTCAAACTTGCTCTCAGAAACGGTTAGGTATCCACTGCCCAGACCTTGCATTTGGCAGCTAACACCAGAACATGAGATTGCAAGCAGAGGAGGAGAGTGGGGCTTCATTATTCATGGAAACGCTGCTGGGTGCTTCGGTCTGAGCGTCTGATGAAGAGAAAATGGACTCTGAACTTATTTTCCTTCTTGTGAAATCCTGACACAGCACTTCTGGTTTCAAAGGAAGCTGTATAAAGAGACCAACGGACACCCCACAAAATGAGACCACCTCAAAATCAAGTTCACTGACTAAGTGGGATTTAGCTCGAGTTGTGTTTTGAAAAGAATGAACCAGAAACGAGTCTCTGCTGCACGGTGCCCACTTCGATCTAAACGGTTCTGAAGTCCAGATGCAAGCTGTCACTGGGGCATCTCTGGAGAGAGCGTGGGAAGTTAAAAGTCAGTGTTTTTGATTAATTAATAATCATCCTCAGCTGTGTTGGCAAATGATAAAAACAAATTGTCTGCCTTTAAAGTAAGGGTGGAAGATGTGTGCTTCCCCAGAACCGAGGGGGAAGGAGGAAGAGCCCTGTTTTGGCCTAGTCTGCCCTTGACTGGTCCGCTGGTGGCTGAACAAAAACGACGTGGTGTGTCCCTTACCCTACAAACTCACGACTACAACCACGGTGTGAGCCGTCAGGGAGGAAGGTGAAGGAAGCCAGTGCCTAAGGACTAGGCCCAAGTTTTCTTCTAGAACAACCCAACTGAGCATTTGCAGGATAACTGTTGCTCCAAGTCTGTCGTTGTGAAAGTCATACAAGCGTGAGTCAGCAGGGTCCCGCTGAGTGAGTGTGTGAGTGAGTGTGTACTGGGAGGGGGCGAAGTTTTATCAGTAATTTAGAGGGAGAATGCACAGACCCCTCTCCTTTTTAAACCTACTACCTATACACAAAGCCAGGACTCGACATCCTTCTTTCTTGAAGGCCCCACAGCTGCAGCTGGGTGCCCGCCTTCTGCCCCCGGAGCCTGGGGTTCTGCAGCCATGCCTCCCTGAACAGGACTTACTACAGCCCCTCGTCCCTCCTCCGGTGTGGTGATCTCTTCTCTTTCGGCAGCACCCGGTACAGATTATTGCTGGAGGAGACGTACAAAATGGGAAGGTGGGGCCATGGGGGGGTCTGCTGCTGGACGCTCTGCTCATTCTGGGGCTCCACAGTGGAGGTTCTATCTTCCCCGTGACTGTGACATTTTTGTCCTCCTTTCTCTCAGAACTGGGATGCAGGCTCTGATTAATTTTTGCCTGTTCTACTCTCGTGGTCTGCGAGGAATCCTCATCTCCTACATGCTTCTACTCGAATCCACCCTACACACCCAGCGCCCTTGATTCTATACTGCTCCAGCCCTGCAACTTCCCTCGGCCCTTCATTCCTCACCAAATAACCTGAAAACATTACTCCCAACAATTCGAGGTCCTTCACACTGTGGACGCAGAGTAAGGTTTCCATCCTAACTTCTACTACCCAACGTGTCAAATATCCAACAAACTGCTTCTCCAAAAATTCACTCTTGACTTCCTACTTCCATCCCTAAGAGAAAACGCCACTCGGCCTTCAGGGCTCAGGTCAAATGCCATGTTCTCCACGCAGTTTTGATTTAACTTAGGGGTGTGATTTTCCTTCTCTTTATCTAGCATTCTGCTCCAAGTCTACTCCACTCTGCATTTGAGTCTTCATGTGCTGGTCTAATTACTAGATTAGAAGAAGCATCTCAGGGCAGGAAGGCCAAGTTCACCTTTGCCTCAGAGTCTGCAGAACAGTACTGGGAACCAAGCAATCCCACCTGGTGCTGAATTACATTCAGAGGGAACCAGTGGCCAGGTTCTCCTCCTGCCGGGAGTCTGCAGTCTCAGGCTGACAGGTGCCAGGATGACATGGAAAACCTGTCACTCCAAAACAATGAAAGATTCACCTATATTACTTTTTCTACTGCTGCATAACAAATCGCCACCAATTTAGTGGCTTAACGCAATGACCATTTATTGTTTCACAGTTCTGTAAGTCAGAAGCCCAGTGCCGCACACCTGGGTTCTCTGCTCAGGGTAACAAAACGTGTTGGCCTTCCTGAGTTCTTGTCTGGGAGCCATGGGGAAATGGCCCACTTTTAGCTCTTGTTGGTGATAGAATTTAGTTCCCTGTGGACACAGGACTGAGGTCCTGTTCTGATTAGGTCAGGCCCACTGGGATAGCAACTTTCCTAAGTTCATGATAGAATCATGGGAGTAAAATCCATCTGTAGGAAAGAGGAAAAAAACCCTTTCCCTCCTCTGGTTCTTTTGGCTGATCAAATAATCAAATCAACAAGAGAGAAACCACAAAGAGAAAATCAAATTGGATTTCGTGGGCATGGGATCCCACACACATGAGAGTCAGGGCCCCTGCACGCACCAGAGGTTCAAAGACAGGAAAGGAAACTGAGTGTACACGACATTCTGAGCTCAGGTTGGGGTGAGGTACTTGGGGGCTTCAGAAAGTCCTCGCAGAGAGAGTATGTGTTTAGTCATTGGTTTGCCCTGCTGTATAGATAGGTCAAAAAAGGTCATCTCTGACATCTCTTATTATGAGCAAGGCTTCCAGTTCAAATTCCTCTAGGTAGTTAAGAGTGAGGAGGGGGGAGGTACAGAAGTTTCTCTTGAGCCCACAGGGTCTCTGTTGCCTTTAGCTTGAAATAATTCATATACCACTAAGGTATGTCCTGGGGAGGCTTGTTCTGAGCCCCCACACATTGTATTCATGACGTATGCACACGACAAGGAGAGCAGGAGATCTTGAGTCCATTTTAGGATTCGGCGTCCACCTGAGGCATTGTGAGAGAGCTGCGCCGAGTCAGTTCTGCGGTTAAATGGCGGCTGCAGAGACCACATGTCAACGAGCACAAGCGGGGACTTGCAGGGAAGGAAACATTTAGGAGTTCTTGAAAAGTTACTCTGTACAGTGTATTCAGCCACTGTCACGTGACCCCTATGTGCTGGTCCTCGGGGTACACTGTGAGCAAGACATGGCCACTGTCCTCAGGGAACTCGTGGACCAGTAAAAACTCGCCAGACGCTGGCACAGCCACGGCGCTTGCCTCATCGATTTTCTCTCTCTTGAGGGTCACTTCATTGCCTGGCGTCGAGGGTCTTGAAAACCGTTGTTTCATTTGTCTGTTTTGTTTGGTGGGGGATGTTTCAGACCAGAGAGTAAATTTGGTCTCTATTACTCCATATTGGTTAGAAACAGAAGTCCCACCAAATTATTTTGATCCTGTAATCCAATAAAAAATTTAGAGCCTGCATTGTCATATTTATATTTGTAAACTATATGTACACATACTTGTGAATATATACAGTAAGTATCAGTCATGTTTATTACTGTTACTACTAGTAATAGTAAAGCTTAATATCCTTCTTCATTTGTAGATTAAAACAGGTGTAAATAGAAGTTAAAATATTTTCTTCTGGTGCCCAGGCTGGTGTAGCTCAGTGGATTGAGCGCGGGCCTGCGAACCAAACAACTGCGGTTCGATTCCCAGTCAGGGCACATGCCTGGGTTGCAGGCCAGTTCTCAGCAGGGCATGCATGAGAGGCAACCGCACATTGATATTTCTCTCCCTCTCCCCTTCCCTTCCCCTCTAAAGAGAAATAAATACATATTTTAAAAAAGTATTTTCTTCTCGTATTTCACTGGATCACCTGTGTACACCGTAGGTCCACAGCAAAAGGCCTCAGAAGTCCAGCTCTGTGAACTTTCTAAATAAACTGAAAAAGCTACCCAAGATTCTTGCCATGAGTAACACTATACATACAGTCCTAAAATCAGACAGTCAGAAATAGAAGATTGACACACTTTGGCTGATACAAACTAAAGCTCAGGTTCTATAGAAACAGTTCTTCAAAAATAGAGATTGAAAACATTTCATCCCGTGAGGCAAAACTCCTGTTATCTTTTCTCTTTACCTCGGTCAGACCTTATTTATACATCGAAAAGCTCCCTGAGTATTAAATGTGTTCTCAGCTCTATATTAGGTAATGTGGGTGGATGCAAAAGATCTTTGAATACCAATGCCCACCTTGAGTTTAGCCGTATTTGCATCCTGCCTGCGCCTTGGGTGAGATGCACCCGTGGGTGGGCTTTAACCACTTGCACCTGAAAGGAATTGGGCACCAGGATTGGGCCTGCATTTCCTTTCTGAGACTTGAGAAGATGCCAAGGGACCTGGTTCCCTCCTTGTCTCAGCCAGCTGTTTGACTGGGCCCTCAAGCTCTGCTCACAAAGCAGCAGCAGAGAGACAGCGAGGGGAGGTCAGGCTGGAGAAATGCGCTGCTGAGCCCAGGCGGGAGGGGGAGCTCAGGGTGTTATCACTTTCACTCTGCTGCTGCTCCTGCTGCTGCTGCTGCTGCTGCTGCTGCTGCTGCTGCGGCTGCTGGGCTGCTGGGCTGCAGGCCCCCCATGCTGCAGCCGGGAGGGTCAGTGTAGCAAACCAGCAGGAAATAGAATGGTCAGCAGAGATGGTTAGAAAGAAACCTGTTCTTTCTCAGACACCAGCTTTATTTCCACCCTGACCCGCAGCTTCAAAGGGCAGCTGCCTCACAGGGAGAGTGTTTGACCAAATCTGGTTTGTAAGTTCGAGATAAGACCGCTCTTGATCTCTCACACTGAGTCCTAGAAGGCCCCGTTCCCACCAGCCTTGACGGCCCTCTCTCTCCTCCTCCTCCTCCGCAGTCCCGGCTGTTCCAGCTGTTCCAGGTGGACTCCCGAGGAGGGAGGTGGGCCGGGAAGCCCCGGGCCTGTCCTCTACTTGGACAGTTTTGGAAACCTTTGCATAAGAACACATTGTACAAGCCTACATGTGTGAGGCTGAGGGAAGAAAAAGGGAAGAGCGTTTTCTGCTTATGACTGGCATGCTGTTATTCATCGGCTTGGGTGTTTCAGCTGAGTTTTGTGGATTAAGAGGCCAAGTCATGTCAGCACTAGAAACCTCTCTGGTCTCAGTCATACATGCCACCCCACCTTTTCCCCGCAGCCCATGCCATTCCTTTAAGAGAACCCTCCCCGTTTCGCACTTTCGGAGTGAAGCTGTTCGAAGTGGTGTCTTGGGTCAGCAGCAGCTCCCACCGCCCAGCAGAAGCTGAGAAGAGGTCTGGGTGCTCCTCTGAGTCCTCCGCCTTCCAAGCTGGCCTTGCTCCCTGAGGTGGGCAGGAGGCAGGACTCACTGTGAGAGCTGCGCTCTGGCTCAGGAGGTGGTGGAGCGTCCATGCTGCCCGATGGTTCAGGAAAGGAGTGTTGGTCACACAAAAGCCATGGGCGGCTGTACAATGTGGGAGACAGTGAGTGCCGTGTTCCCACACTGTCAGCCATGATGACACTTAAAAATGGCTGGTGGGCGGAGGAAAGTGAAAGAAAAAGAACAGGGGGAACAGAAACCAAAGTGAGACATATAGTGAGATCAGGCAACAGCAATGGCCAACTCAGGAACTGAGGCCAGGGATGGGATAGGCCTGGGAGAGACTCAGGGAGAGGCAGGTGAATGAGGCTGTGGGAGGGAAAGAGAAATCAGACTAGGCAAACACAAGGAGACACAGAGAGGAGACACGATTATTTGTTGGAGGAAATGGCAAGTATTCTGCCAACACATTCACCAATGGAGAGTATTAGAGGCCAGATCCAAGAACACCCCTGGGTGCAGCACCTTCAAAGCCCCAGATACAGGACAGGTCCTCTACTGACAGTGAAATCTGTGTCTCTGCTTGCTCAAGGCCTGACCACATTAGGCAGAAAGAGCCTGGGAGATGCCTGGGAGGAAAGAAGGCGGATGTAAGCCAAGGGCAAAGACCAGCAAGACACATGTATGCAGTCACTGCCCTTCCGTGAGCTCATCCTCACACAGACCTGCTCCGGGCCCTGTGGCTGATGCAAAGAAAAGAAGCCACGGCTTCTGGCCTCAGGAAATCACCACCCAGGAGAAGGGACAGGATGTACACACACAAAGCTATAAATAGCAGCGATATTATTGCGATTGCTCAGGTGAACATGCTTAGAGAATGCTGGTTGAAAGAGTGAATGAATAAAGTAATGAAAGAAATGAAATGCAGAGAAGCTTTCTTGACAATGTGCCCTTGTGGGGAAAAATGCAAGAATTTAACAATGATATTGGTTGAATTGGCTGCAAAATTTTAAGCTGGACCAATAAGGTTACCTGGGCTTGACTACAGCATAGTACAGGGGGTGTAACTGCCCAATCCAGCCTTCCAGTGAGTTGGGTCTGCCTAGACCTGATATTCAACTCAAAATCTTTTTTTTTTAATCAGTACTTCTCAGAGTCATGTTTAGCACTAAAAGGCAACAAGGAAAGACCGGCTAGGTGGCCCTAAAGAAGGCCAGCTTGCTAGCATAGGAGCAAGGCTTGCTGCAGTCTGAGGCAGATGTTGGAAGACAGTCTGAGATCAAAGTTCAGATGAATAACTGGCATTGGAGGGAGGCCAGGAAGGGAAAGAGGCCGGTTGTATACATGTGAGTCAAAGAGCCAAGGGCACCCAACGTGCAGCTGAGAAAAATGGAGAGTGAAGGGGAGAATAATTACAGCAACTAACATTTATTGACTGCCGACTGCGTGCCAGGTGCTGTCTGAGCACTTTCCATACATTAGTTTACTTAATCCTCACTACCACTCTATTTAGTATGTATTATCACCATGTGTATTTTATACATGAGGAGACTCAGACACGGAGATCAAGCAACCACACAGCAGAGGCTGGCCCGGGGCTCTTGTTCAATTCAACGCCATTCTCTGAAGCCAGGGAGAGCTCAACGTCCCTGTTTCTTCATGCCGTGCTTTGTTATGAAGCTACATTAACTTTAATTTCTGTAAACATTTGTTATTAACCTGTGACCCACTTATAGAGGCATTATAAGTGATTGAGCCTTTGTGAAGAGACTGGCTGTGCTGGCATTCTGAGAGTACCAGCATTATCAGGGCAGCCTTTTTTCCAGAAACACTGCGTACTCCTCCCTTTCTTATGCAACACCACAGGGCCCTCAAGAAATGTACGGAGGCTCATCAAGTGCAGCACCCTCCTCTGTGATCTCAGCAGACAATGCCAAGGGACTCTTGTCTCGAGAAAAGAAAGGTCTGTCTGGTACCCCTTTACAATTCTTACAAGGTTGGGGGAATGGCACTCTTCTGTCTTATAAGAAGGTTCCCCATGGGGAAGGGTAGCTAGGTTCTTGTCCTTCCCGGAGCCGCTCACATGGACCAAACCAGAGGACCAGGCCGTCTCAGACATCAGGTTTGGAGCCTGAGAAGTAGCAGATAGAGAAATAGACAGCAAATACATCTGTTTTCACAAGAGCCTGTTGTTCTCTGTACTAACTGCTATAAAAATGACATGAAACTAGCCACACATTGGTTTTGGTTCTCGTGACTAAATCAAGGAATGGCATGATGGTGCTGTGTCATTAGAAATGAAACCAGTTCTTATACAAGAGAATAGGGTCGACATTTTAATAACCTGAGCGATTTCATAGAAAAATCAAAGCTGAAACTTCAACACCCCAGCCCTGAACACCTGCTGCTTAAGTTTGGTTCTGAACCAGTGAAACTTCTTGTGACGAAGACACGCAGTAGGCCCCAACCTGCCCAACGTGCACGGTGGCCAGGGAAGCCTTTCACCTGCTGTCCGGCCAGGTGGGAATGTCAGCCCAGCCTTGGCTTTGTCAGGACTCACTGTATTTGGCACTTCCAGAAAACACACAAAGTACCTCATATTTGATCTTTATTTGTTCAACTATGTAACCTTATATATTTTAGTACAAACAAATGACATGTGTAGGTACATGAATTTGACCTTCCCTGAAATACTGTCACCCACACATCTTCAGGTAAAGAAAGTGACACTTGAAGAGAGGTTGACTTAACTAGCAGGCAGAGTGAGGTTCTGAACAAAGGCTGTCTTTATCTCTATCTGCATCGTCCCAACTTGGCCTTTATCACCATAATGATGTGGACGTAGCAAACATACATAGGTTGCCTCCCCAGGATCTGTTTTCTCCTTCTCCTGCCACAGAACCCACATTTTCCCTTGAGGGAACCCCTCTTCCGGCTCCTGCCCCTTTCTCTCACAGGTGGATAGGCATCCAGCTTCCAGGGGGCGGGCACCCTGCCATGTTAAACCAATCAGAATACCCATCACCTGGCCATGGCGATTGGTTCAGGAGTGGGCTTACGGCCAGATCAGGAGAATGAGGTCTAAGGAATTGTTTGCTAGAACTTCTGGGAAAATGCTCTCTCGGTCCTCTGTTGGGTTACCAGAGGGGAAAATCCATCTTTCCCTGAATGGTGAACTGGAGAATAATACAAAGTCCAGAATTCCCTCAGCCTTTGTGTTACCATGAGACGTGCCAGCCTGAGGATGAAGGCAGTCCACAGAAGAGGCAGTGCTGTGAATGAAACAGACACGAGGCCAGTGCGCTGAGGAGTGTATCCATTCTAGATTGTGCCCCGAAGCTTCCACGCTGTGAGACAATGCAGTCCCTTCGTTGGCTGAAGCCAGTATGAGTTTGCGATCTGTCCTGTGAGAATTCATAACCGGTGTAAACCACGGGATATCACTCCCAGTAGCACCTGATTGTTGCTTTGGGTTCTCGGTCAACAGCACAAAACCCGTTTGACCAAAATGACTGATCCTTCAAAAATTAATCAGCATTTCTGGAGCACGCCCATCTCTGGTGCCCGACTTTGTAGGGAGGACTCCCACTATTTTTCTTTTCCTAGGGTCTGGCTCCTTCACTTTTCTGCTCCGTGTTGAACCAGTCTGGGCCCACCTCCTTCCAAGTCCCTCCACAGGGACGAGAGGCAGCTGCACTCTGCCGGGGAAGCCCGCGGGGGGTGGGCAGCCAGCGGCCGACCTGGGGCGTCAGCGCTGTCAAGAGAAGTATGTCAAGAAAAGATTTTGCCACCGTGTATTTTTAACATAAAATCAGGTGGGAGAAGGGTCTTTGAACAGCCAGCTATATAAATCATTATGTCACCAGTTCCCTTTCAGGATGTGGAATCCCAAGAAATGTTGGCACCCCTCTGAGGATCTTTATTTGCCAGTGGTCGACTCTCACGGATGTTCCCAGACTTGGCATCAAAGATTATAAAGTCCCATGGCTCCGAAAATCTGTGATAACTGGTTTTTGCAATTCTACTCAATCTCAGTTTCTCTTAAAAATTCTGTCATTTCCACTTCTGATCAATATGACTAAGCACAGAGTAGAAACTCAGGCTAAATAGTTAAAAGAATCCTGTAACTAACTACCCTGTGTAGAGAAAGAAAGCATAAGCAAGCGTTGGTGGGGTTAGAGTGTGAGGGGTGCTCTTCCTCTCCCTTTCCCTCACACCCCATTTATCAGCAAGGCTTGCCATTTCCATACATGTTGTGACTGACTCACCCATCCCTCTCCATTGCTACGACGACTGTGTAATTCATTCATTCAACAATGCACATTAAAGGTGTGCTGTGGTCCAGGCATAGCTCTGGTGGCTGGGAGAACAAGGCTGACTGTGACACGTGTACCACAGGTTCCAGCGACTCTTCTTGCTTCGGCCACTTGTTAGAGTCTTCTCACCGACTGCCCCCTGCTTTCTCTTTTGCTCTTTCCTTCTGGTCTCCCCATAGTAGCCTACAGGATCTTTTTTTGTAAACAGTAAACAATTTTATATTTAGAATTAGCCAGCTGGACTCAGTTTAGATGATCCCAACTTTGTGGGCAACACCCAAAGCATCATAGTCAGGACCAGTCAAACTTATGCCTTCTTCTCTCCCTTAGGCCTGAGCGGGGCATTGACCTTGGCCTTGTCAATGTCCCAGAGCCTCTTCACCGCCTGCGTGAGCTGGTGCTTGTTGGCCTTGACATCCACAATGAACACGACTGTACTGCTGTCTTCTGTTTTCTTCACAGCTGACTCTGGAGTCGGGGGATCTTGGTGATGGCACGGTGGTCAGGCGTGTTCCTCCTGGGGGCGCTCTTCCCAGGACATCTGGGCTGCCTTGGGAGCCGCAGCGTCTTCACCGGCGGAGGGAGGGGCTGTGGACACCTGTCAGCATCGCTTTTGTTTGTCTTCAAAGCCTTTGCTTTGGCTTTGGGAGGGGTAGGAGCCTCTTTTTCACTTTCAGTGCCATCTTCATGAAAAGGCCTAAAGGATCTTTTAAAAATATCAATACTTCTCTGTTTAGAACCCTCCTAGGGCTTCCCATCACTCCCGAATTAAAATACCAAGGCCTCCTAGTCCTGCTAGGTGGCTGCCCGCCTCACCTCAGGCCTCTTCTCACACCTCAGGTTCGCTCCTCACTCACGCTGGCCGCCTCGCAGACCCTCAGATGTACTGAGGGCTCGTCTCTCTTCAGAGCTTTCAGTCTGCTCCGATTTCCTCCAAAACCAGTGGCTCTCAAACTTTTTTTGACAATAATCCCCAGTCAGAAATGCATTTTATATCACAAGCCAGTAAACACATCAACCTATACACAAAGGTAACACTAGTATCATATACTACTACTTCTGGTATTTTTATGTTATTTTTTAAAAAAATTAATCAAGGCCTAACCAACCTGCAGTTTGACTACATGTCTACCTCTGCTCTTTAAATGAATGAATCTCTCTTCAGCTTTCAACCTGTAAGTTCGCCACTCACAGGGGGTTTCTCTGGCCCGATTTAAACTAGGCCCCTGGTGTAGGTGCCCTCATCTGAGTCCCCTGTCACTTCCCTTCACAGCCCTTATCCATTATAGATATGACTTTTCCCCAGGAGACTTGCTCATTGTCTCACACATCACACGGCTGGCTCTTGAAGGCAGGGACTCGGTTTGCTCTGCTCCCCAGTGCACGTCAGTCTCGCGTTCAGTGATCAGCATCGGAGTAGAATACACATAAACATTCATTGACTGACTAAGTGATGCCGAGGTTTGGGTTTTAAGGTAAGCCTCTCCAGTGCCAGGAACCAGGGCTGCTTGGAGAAATGGCTGGTTGTGGGGCGGGGTCAGGAAATTCACGAGAAGTGCCAGAAAGTAAAGAAATGCTCAAAAACCAAAGGGTGGGGCATATCAAAGGGACACAGGAGCCAACCTGAAAGAGCTTCCAACACACAAAGCTGGAATGATTTGAGCAATAAAATAAATGACCTACTATCAGATTATAACCAAAGCATTAAATAAATATCCATGAGAGTCCATACTGGTATAAATAAATGATTGTCTAGAAAATACATGGGAGAGAAGAGATAAATCTTCCCCACAGAAGAATTTCAAATAATTCATGTAGATACTACCCTCCAGGAAGCGGAGCTTAATTCTCAGCACCTGACCTCACCCCCTGAGGAGAGCGACTGGTAAGAATAAGAAAGTGAGACGAGGCCTGGGTGGCTTTGGTAAAGTGGAGTCATACATTCCCCACTGGAATATAAGCTCCCTAAAGGCAGCAACCTTGCCCATCTTTTCATTATATCCCTAAAACCTCGCCTGGGACATAGCAAATGTTCAAAAATGTGTGATGAATCAATGAGTGACTGCATAAATGCACAAGTCCTACTGGAACGCCACCTGAACTCCAGGACCACTGGGTCCCCCCGCGGCTTACTGGATTTGCACTTTTGCACATGGTGCTGACGATGTTCGAATCATGCGAGGTCTTCTGGAAAGCATGTACAATGCTAACGTACAAGTTAGCATTGGCTTTGAATGGCCCTAATGTTCGTCCACAGGCACTGGAGTCATACTGGGACAGAAGCTTTGTTCCTGGAAGCATTCCTTGATGTTATTAATGGACAGGTCTGCTGACAAGCAGGAGTGAGTGGCATCTGCCCTGCACCCCCACCACCGGTTAAACCCAGCAGGGCTCATAGCACTGCAGAATGGATAGTCAGAAGAGGCTTCAAGCTTTCCCTGTTGTCTCAACACGATCTCCACAGCGTAAGGAGACAGTCCCTGCAGGCATCTACTGACACTCCTCACTGCTTCTGAACGGTCAACATATTCCCTTGCAAAGGGAACCAAAATTTTGCCACTCTGCAGCTGCTTTTGGGGGATAGTGATGTTAAGCTTTTTATTAAGAAACAAGACTCAGAGAAAACCTCTGACCTTCACCCCTTTCCTGCCCAAGCGTTTTAGACCAAAAAACCTGCTTCCAGAAGAAGAGCTTATGTTGTTCACCTTG
>PVKM010032310.1:0-16456 GCA_004027735.1 Carollia perspicillata
ATCTGGGAAGCACTTTATCTGCCCTTCCATTCTAAATGAAAGCTTTGCTGGATAGAGCAATCTGGGATGTAGGTCCTTGCCTTTCATGACTTGGAATACTTCTTTCCAGCCCCTTCTTGCCTACAAGGTCTCTTTTGAGAAATCAGCTGACAGTCTGATGGGAACTCCTTTGTAGGTAACTGTCCCCTTATCTTTTGCTGCTTCTAGGATTCTCTCCTTCATTTTAATCTTGGCTAATGTAATTATGATGTGCTTTAGTGTGTTCCTTTTTGGGTCCAACTTCTTTGGGACTCTCTGGACTTCCTGGACTTCCTGGAAGTCTATTTCCTTTGCCAGATTGGGGAAGTTCTCCTTTATTATTTGTTCAAATAGTGTTTCCACTTGTTGCTCTTCCTCTTCCCCTTCTGGTACCCCTATAATTTGGATGTTGGAACATTTAAAGATGTCCTGGAGGTTCCTAAGCCTCTCCTCATTTTTTGAATTCTTGTTTCTTCATTCTTTTCTGTTTGGTTGTTTCTTTCTTCCTTCTGGTCCACTCTATTGATTTCAGTCCCAGTTTCCTTCCCATCACTATTGGTTCACTGTACATTTTCCTTTATTTCACTTAGTGTAGCCCTCGTTTTTACATCTAATTTGTGACCAAACATAACCAATCCTGTGAGCATCCTGATCACTAGTGCTTTGAACTGTGCATCTGATAGGGTGGCTGTCTCTTCATTGCTTAGTTGTATTTTTTTCTGGAGCTTTGATCTATTCTTTCATTTTGGCCATTTTTTTTTGTTTGATGTGCTTGTAACATAGTGAGGGGTGGAGCCTTAGGTGTTCACCAGGGTGGGGCAACCCAGTCTCTGGGTTGTGACATAGTATGTGGGGCAGGAGTCTATGAGCGAACAACGGTGCTTGCTCCACTCTCTGCTGGATTTCAGTCACTTCAGCAGCTTCCCCCAAGCAAACTGGGCCCTTCTGGTGCTCATTCCCATGTGTGGGGGTTTGTGTATGTTCTAGGACCCTGTGGGTCTCTCCAATAAACTCCCCTGTGAGACTGGGAGTCTCTCCTGGCACCTCAACCCCCACAGGTGTTTTCAATGGGTGTTTTGAGGCTTCATTTCTCAGTGTTGGAACCCTGGGGTGCGATGTCTGTCTTGCTCCCCAGTTTTGCCTGATTTGACTGCGTGCGAATGTGGGACCACCCAGTCCACCAACCGCCTTGTGCACCATGATGCTCCAGAACTGTCACCTGGCTGGGTCCGCCCACTGCCACCTTGTGCACCTGGGATCCACTAGCCACTACTTGCTATGAGCACTCTTCACCCTATGGCCTAACTCTGCCCTTCCTACTGGTCTGGATGAATGTTTCTTCTTTAACTCCTTGGTTGTCAGACTTCCATACAGTTCAATTTTCTGTCAGTTTTGGGGTTTTTTTGTTTGTTTTTAAATTTTTGTTGTCCTTATTTTGGTTGTGTAAGGAGGCACAGTGTGGCTACCTATGCCTCCATCTTGGCCACGAGTCCAACAAAGAGGGAATCTTAAAAGTCCAACAAAGAGAGAATCTTAAAAGAGACACAGTTACATACAGCTGAACTCCCACAAGCCAGTGAGCTGAGTTTTCAATAGAAAAATTCAGGCCAGTGTGGAAGATGGTGGTGAAGTAGGTAGGAACTGAACCCATTTGTTTGTGCACCTAACTGGGACACCTAGCTGATCTTCTGAAGAACAGAGTGAACAGCCAATGGAATTCCAGCTTATAGAAACTTTAGAATCCAAAGAATGCAGAGTATGTTGAAAAACAGACTGAAAGGAGATTGTATAGGGATGGTAAGGTCCCTAGGACCTACCTGGCGACCACAGTTGCTGCAGTCCCTGGCTTGGTGCCTGAGGCTGTGGACAGCAGCTAACCTACAGGAGCTTTGGAGGAGAGCCAGATCGCTGATTATAACTTTACAGCCCCCTCCCTTCCCAGAGCAGGGAAACCAGTCCCACACAAGGAGAGACCTGGATGCTTGAAAATGCTGGAGAGGGTAAGGATGCATTGGGCGACACACAGAAACAATATTCCCCGGTTGCAACTGTGGTCTCCAGAGAGGACAGTACCAAAGAAATTGGGGAGCCAGGTGACACCTGGACATGGGAGAAGTGTTGGGCTGCAAGGAACACTGGCATAGTCTCTGGACTGCCAGAAGTTGGTCTGTGTGAAAAGCCAGGTGCTTGTAAGAACAGTGGGCACAAACAGGGGGAATCTACCAAAAAAAAAAAAAGTCTTTCAGCTGTTGTTTGTGGAACTCTGGAGCACCCTGGTTAGGTGAAGAGGGAGGAGGGCATGACACTCTCTAAATCAGGTGCCTCATGCACTGATCAAAGTGGGGCAGCAGGGGTTCAGAAGGATGGCCGTCCCCAGTGAAATTCAATTTAAGAGGTGGACTAAACTGCCATGAAAGGACTTTGTAAGTGCACAGTACCTAGACAAGCAAAGAGGGAGGAGGGGTGCAAGTTCCTCCCACTTGGTACATGTCACTGATTAATCAAAGTTTGGCACAATGAGGTGGATTAAAGGTGCAGGCCAGGCACATATGGACAATAGGGGCAGTGCAGCACTCTGAGGGCTTAGGCTACAGATTGGACATATATGAATATTGGAGCCTGGGTCAAGCCCAAAACACAGAACAATAGGAAAGGAAAAACAAAAACAAAGAAAACAAAAAAAAAAAAAAGCAAAAAATGGAGCCCAGTCCTCCCCTGCCTGCACCATCCAGGAAGACCAGCAGATCCCTGTTGGTGGACTCAGAGTCAGCAGGAAGCATCATTTTTCTTTCTTTCTTTTTGTTCTTTTATTTTTCTTCTAAGTGTAAGACAATTAGACACCAAGTTGTGAAAGGATTCAAGAAACAGAGAGATATCAGAACATTAATACCAACAACCAAGACAAAATTCACTTCACTATCCTCAGAAGTAGCATTTCATTTTTTACTTTTTTGTTATTATTATTTTTATTATATTATTGTTTCAATTTCTCTTCCTTCTGTGTAGTTTGTTTTATTTGTTTGATTTCATTCTTTGGCTGGTTTTCTTTGTTCACCCTTTCATATTGCATTTTAATTTTTCTTCCTTTACTTCACTAATATTCCTATAACATAACACTCTTGATCCTTTACTTTTTATGCTTTTTATTTAGAGCATATATTTCTTTCATATTATTGTTGTTCCCATCACCACACAGTATCCTTCAATGGTCTTGGGCTATTTTACTATATTCTGGAGCTTTATTACTGTTGTGATAAGCTTCATTCTCTCACAGATTATGCCAAATTTCTATCAAGTACTCTCACTATATCTCTCCATCTAACCTAGCATAAGCACTCTGTTTTCTGGAGTCAGCTCACATTCTTTTTCCCCTCTAACAAGAGTCTTATCTCTTTTTCACATTAAAAAAAGTGTCTAGTTGTATGAAATATCATGGTTATTGCTGTACTTCCCCAAAGGATCTCCTATCTCTTCTCTACTTGTTGGTACTTTAAATCCCATATAATACTCTCCCACTGTCATTTTCCACTCTGCCTTCACCCAGCCCCAAATCACATACAAGATAAGGTGGGAGTTCTGAATAACAGTTAAACAGCTGGGGGAAAGAAGCCACCAATGAAGGAGCCACCAATGGGTAAAACCCAAGTACAACAAGAAAGACCACTCAAATGGAAAAATAATGGCAACCCTAGAGCACCCAGACAAGGAGATCAAAGAGACCACACCACTGAGTGCCACAGAACTCTTACTATAGAAGTTCACCCTAAGAAAGCAGGCAAAACAGAGGATCAGGAATCACAGAAACAAACAAAAATAGTGACCTAAAATGGGGAGACAAAGAGTCTGCAATCAAATATAATGAAGAATTCCCTTCTACAAGAGCTAAATAAAATGAAAGCATGGAAACTATCAGATACAGAATTAAAAAGGATGGTTGTAAGGATTCTCAAGGAACTCACAGACAACTATAAAGAACTGAGTGAAAACTACAACAGTATGAAAAAGGAACTAAAAACTATAATCAAGAACCAGGAGGAAATGAAGAATAAAATTTGGAAATAAAAAAACACACATCAGAAGGAACTGCAAGCATTCTGGGTGAAGCAGATGACCAAATTAGTGAGCTGGAAGAAAAAGTAGAAAGAAAACCCAGGTAGAGCAAATGGATGAAAAATATCTAAAAAAATGTGAACATAGCTTAAGGGAACTGCAAGAAAATGTGAAATGTAACAATATTGGAATCATAGGAATACCAGAAGGTGAAGAAAAGGAGCAAGGGATAGAAACCTAGTTTGAAAAAATAATAACAGAAAATTTCTTGAAAATTTCTTGAACTTATAGAAGGGAAAAGCCACACAAGTTCAGGAAGCTCAGAGGCTCCAATTAAGATGAAACCCAAGAAGCCTACTCCAAGGCACATCATAATTAAAATGCCAAGATTAATAGACAAAGATAAAATCTTAAAAGCAGCAAGAGAGAAATAAGAAGTAATGTACAAATGAGCTCCAATAAGGCTAGGAGCAAATTTCTCAACAGAAACTGCAAACAAAGAGAGAATGGCAAGAAATATTCTGAGTAATGAAAAGCAAAGGCCTACAACCAAGACTATTCTACCCATGGGGCTCTTAATTAAAATGGAAAGTGAATTAAGGAGTTTCCCAGGCAAAAGAAGGCTGAAAGAATACACCACCCCCAAACCAGCACTGTAAGATATGCTAATGGAATTGCTATAAGAAGAGAAAGAAAAAGAGTGAGAAAGAGAGGAACATGGGTACAAAAGGGGGAAAACGATAAATACCTATCAATAATTACCTTAAAGGTAAATGGATTAAAAGCTCCAATCAAAAGACATAGGGTAGCTGAATGGATAATAAAACATGACCTGCACATATGCAATATACAAGACACTCATCTGGAAAAAAAAAAAGACCTACATAGACTGAGAGTGAAGTGTTGGAAAAAATATTCCAAGCAAATGGGCAGGAAAAAATAACAAGGTAGCAATACTCATATCAGACAAAATAGACTTAAAAAAAGACCCCCCCCCCAAAAAAAAGACACTGAAAGACACCTCATAGTACTCAAAGGGAGAATCCATTGAGAAGACAAACATTGTAAACATATATACACTTAACATAGGAGTACCCAAATATATAATGAAAATATTCGAAGACTTCAAGAAAGATATAGAAAACAATACCCTTATACTAGGGGATTTTAACATCCCACTGTCATAAATAGATAGATCTTCCAAACAAAATATCAGCAAGGATATTGTGGGATTGAACAATACCCTGGGTCAAATGGGCTTAACAGAATACACACACACACACACACACACACACACACACACACACACACACTTTCATACTAAATATGGAAAATAAACATTCATTTCAAATGCATATGGAACATTTTCAAAGACAGACCACATGATAGAACAAAAAAGAATCCTCAACAAATTCAAGAAAATTGAAATCATATCAAGCATTTACTCAGACCACAAGGGACTGAAACTAGAAACAAACCTCAAGGAAAAAACACCCCAAAAACACTCAAACTCATGGAGATTGAGTAGCGTGCCATTAAACAATGAATGTGTTAATATTGAGATCAAGGAAGAAATAAAAAAGTTTCTGCCAATAAAAAATGAACATACAGCAATCCAAAACCCATGGGACACAGCAAAGGCAGTCCTGAGAGGGAAGTTCATAGTGATACAGGCCTACCTATAAAAGATAGAAACATTGCAAATAAACAAGATAACCCTAAATCTATAAGAACTGGAGGTACAAAAACAAACAAAGCTCACAGCAAGTAGAAGGAAAAAAACAACACAGATCAGAGTAGAATTAAATCACATAGAGACTAAAAGAACAATTCAAAGGATCAATAAATCCAGGAGCTGATTCTTTGAAAATATAAACAAAATTGACAAGATTTTAAGCAGATTCATCAAGAAAAAAATGAGAGGACCCAAATAAATAAAATTGGAAATGAAAGAGGAGAGATTACAACAGATACCACAGAAATCTAAAGGTCTGTAAGAAATTACTATGAACAACTATGTGCAAAGAAATTTGAAAACTTGAGTGAAATGGCAAAATTTACAAAAATATAATCTCCCAAAACTGAATGAAGAAGCAGAATGTCCGAACATACCAATAACAGCTAGTGATATTGAAGCAGTAATCAAAATATCATGGTATACAAAAGCCCCGACCAGATTGTTTCACAGAAGAATTTTACAAATTATTTAAGAAAGAGCTAACCCTTATTCTTCTTAGTTTATTAAAAAAAATCCAAGAAGAGGGAAGACTACAAAACTCTTTTTATGAAACCAGCATCATCCCAATTCCAAACCCAGATAAAGACACAGCAAAGAAAGAAAACAACAGCACAATATCACTGATGAACAGAGACATGAAAATCCTCAACAAAATATTGGGAACCACATCCAGCAAAACATTAAAAAGATTGTACACCATGAGCAAATGGGGTTCATCCCAGACATGCAAGGATGGTACAATATTCGCAAATAAATAAATATAATACATCACATAACCCAAAGGAAAGACAAAAATCACATGATCATATCAATAGATGTAAAGCAAAAGCTAGAAGCTTTCCCACTAAGATCAGGAACAAGACAAAGATGTCTGCTTTCACCACTTCTATTCAATATAGAATTGGAATTCCTAGCCATAGTGATCACACAAGTGATAGAAATGAAGACATTCAAATTGGAACAAAAGAAACAAAACTGTCATTGTTTGCAGATGACACAATAATGTACTTACAGAACCCTATAAATTCCACCCAAATCTACTCAACCCAATAAGTGAATGTCACAAAACTGTGGGGTACAAAGTTAATATTCAGAAATCAAAGCCATTTTTTACACCAATAATGAAATATCAGAAACAGAAATCAGGAAAAAATCTTGATAGCAAAAGCAAAAATAAAATACCTGGGAATTCTCAAAAGAGACCTTACAGGCAAGAAGGGGCTGGAAAGAAGTATTCCAAGTCATGAAAGGCAAGGACCTACCTCCCAGATTGCTCTATCCAGCAAAGCTATCATTTAGAATGGAAGGGCAGATAAGGTGCTTCCCAGATAAGGTCAAGTTCAAGGAGTTCATCATCACCAAGCCCTTATTATATGAAATGTTAAAGGGACTTATCTAAGAAAAAGAAGATAAAGAATATGAACAGTGAAAGGACAGCAAACTCACAGTTAGTAACAACCACACCTAAAACAATAGCAGACTAAGTGGACACCTAAAACAGGAGTGGAGCCACAGAAATGGAGATCACCTGGAAGGTTAGCAACAGGGGAGTTGTGGGGGGGAGGTACAGAGAACAAGTAGTGTAGACAGTGGGGAGAAAATAGAAAGCGAGAGGGCAAGAGTAGTGTGGGAAATGTAGCTAAAGAACTTATCATACATGGACATGAACTAAAGGGGGGAATGTGGGTGGGAGGAGGTGTGCAGGGTAGAGGAGAATGGAGTGGGGAGGGGGAAAATGGGACAACTGTAATGGCATAATAAATAAAATATATGTTAAAAAATACCTAGGAATAAATCTAACCAAGGAGGCAAAAGACCTGTACTCAGAAAACTAAACTCTAAAGAAAGTAATTAAGGAAGACACAAGTAAGTGAAACATATACTGTGTACATGAATCGGAAGCATTAACATCTGCAAAATGTCCATACTACACAAAGCAATTTATAGATTCAACGTGAGGCCTGTTAAAATATCAATGACATAGATCATAGATATAGAACAAACATTTCAAAATTTTATATGGAATCATAAAGGACACCACATAGCCACAGAAATTTTGAAAAAGAAAAACAAAGTAGGAGGGATGAATTACCTGACATCAGACTATATTACGAAGTTACAACAATCAAAGCAATCTGGTACTGGCATAAGAACAGACACATAGGTCAATAGAGCAGAATAGAGAGCCCAGAAATGAACCCAAGTCTCTAATGTCAAATGTGGAACCTGATCAATAAAACAAACAAATGAGGAAAATATAGCCAAAGATATGGATATAAAGAACAAACTCAGAGTGATCAGATGGGAGTAAGGAGGAGCATAACAGGGGAAAGAAGTGGAGGAGGCAAGTCAACGAACATGAATAAAAGATTAATGGCACATGGACAATAGTGGGGTGTTGACTATGGGAGTAGATGTAGTGGTGAGGCAGAGGAGGGCAAAGGGAAAAACTGTGGGACAACTGTAACTGAACAACAACAATAAACACACAAAGAAAAAAAAGCATTTTAAAGTAATAAAGTCAATTAAATCTTTATAAATACAAATATATGTATAATTATATACAATCATACATGTAATTGACAAAGGGAACAGAAGTATAAAGTGGAGTAAAAATAGCCTTTATAAAAAATAGTGTTGGGAGAGCTGGACAGGTACATGCAAAGAAAATGAAACTCAATCACCAACTTACACCATATACAAAGTTAAACTCAAGGCAGATAAAAGACTTAAATATAAGTCATGACACCAAAAAAGTCCAAGAGGGTAACATAGTCAGAAAAATATCAGGTATTCCATGCAGCAATATTTTCACCAATATGTCCCCTGGAGAAAGGGACATAAGGAAAAGAATAAACAAATGGGACCTCATCAAAATAAAAAGCTTCTGCATGGTTAAAGAGAACAGCATTAAAATTGAAAGAGAACCAATTGAATGGGAAAATAAATTTGCCAATTATGTCTCAGACAAGAGTTAGATCTTCAAAATATATAACGAACTCACATGACTACACTCCAGAAAGACAAACTACCCAATTAAAAAATGGGCAAAAGACTTGAACTTACACTTCTCCATGGAGGGCATACAGAGGTCCCAGAGATATATGAAAGGATGCTCAGCATCTAGCCAACAGAGAGATACAAATTAAAACCACAATGAGATATCCTCACACATATCTGAATGGCTATCATCAATAAGTCAACAAAAAACAAGTGCTGGTAAGGATGTGGAGAAAAGGGAGCCCTAATACACTGTTGGTGGGAATGCAAACCGGTGCAACCAATGTGGAAAACAGTATGGAATTTTCTTAGAAAACTAAAAATGGAACTGCCTTCTGACCCAGCAATTCCACTCCTGGGACTATAACCTAAGAATTCTGAAACACCAATTCAAAAGAACATATGCACCCTAATGTTCATTGCAGCACTATTTACAATAGCCAAGTGATAGAAGCAACCTAAGTGCCCACCAGTAAAGCAGTAGATAAAAAAGTTGTGGTACATTTACACAATGGAATACTACACAGCAGAAAAAAGAGCTCATACCCTTCATGATAGCATAGATGGAACTGGAGACCATTACACTAACAGATAAGCCAGGCAGAGAAAGACAAATAAATACCATATGATCTCACCTTTAAGTGGAACCTAATCAACACAACAAACAAGCAAGTAAAATACAACCAGAGACACTGAAGTAAAGAATAAAGAGATAGTAACCAGAGAAGATGGAGGAGAGGGATAATGGAGGAAAAACAGGAGAAAAGCCATTATGGGA
Source organism: Carollia perspicillata (assembly GCA_004027735.1). Classification (NCBI taxonomy): domain Eukaryota; kingdom Metazoa; phylum Chordata; class Mammalia; order Chiroptera; family Phyllostomidae; genus Carollia; species Carollia perspicillata. The sequence goes on from PVKM010032310.1 coordinate 9,585, forward strand.
CATATATAAAGGATACATGGATAAAGCCAAAGTAGTCAGTCCAAATGTGGCAGCTGGGGGTGGGTGGGGCAGAGTGGTGTGATGGGGTGAAAAAGGAGATAACTACATAAACAACAATAATAATAATAATAAAGAAAAAGAAGAGACCATCATCAAAGTAAAAAGGAAACTGACTGTATGAGATAACATATTTGCCAAGAATACAACAGATGAAGTTTTAATCTCCAAAATATATATGGAATTTATAAAACCAGGAAGACAAATAATCCAATTAAAAATGACCAAAGGACCTGAATAGATACTTCTCCAAGGAGGACATATAAATGTCCCATAGACATGAAAAAATGCTGAACCTCACTAGCCATAAGAAAGAAGCAAAGTAAAAACTGCAATGGGATATGCCTCACAATTGACAAAATGGCTATTATTAATGAATCAAAAAACATATGCTGGCAAGAATGTGGAGAAAAGGGAACTTTAGTGCACTGTTGGTAGGAATGCAGACTGGTGTAGCCACTGTGGAAAACAGTATGGAATTGCATCAAAAAAATAAAAATGAACTGCCTTTTGACCCAGTGTTTCCACTGCTGGGGTTATACCCCAGCCACTCCAAACACCAATTCAAAAGAATTAATGCACCTCAATGTTTATAGCAGAGCTATTTATAAAAGGCAGGATTTGGAAACAGTCTAAGTGCCCATCAGCAGATGAGTGGATTAATAAACTGCAGTACCTTTACACAATGGAATACTACACAGCAGAAAGAAAGAAGGAACTCCTGCTTTTTGTGACACCATGGATGAAATGGTAGTGAGATAAGTCAGTTGGTGAAAGACAAATAACTCATAATCTTACTTACAACAGGACCTAATGAACAAAATACACTAATAAGCAAAACAGAACAAGAGGCATAGGATAACAGAAAAGACTGGCAGCTTTAAGTAGGGAGGGGTGAGATGGAGACTCATTGAAAGAAGGTGATGGGATTAGCCAAAGAACCTATATGTATGACCCATGGACATGGACAATGGTGAGGGAAATGATATGGAAATGGGTCTGTGGGCTGGGTGGAGGGGATGAAGAGGTAAAAATGTGGCAACTGTAATAGCATAAATAATAAAATAAGAAAGAGAAAATGAAAATATACAGGGAACTAACAGTGAAGAGAAGGAAACCAGGACTCAAAATAATGATCTGGTGCAGAAGGCAGAGATAAACATGCAACTGGAACAGAATGAAGAAACAAGATTTTTTTTTAAAAATGAGAAGAAACTTAAGATACTCTGGGACAACTTTAAATGTTCCAACACCCAACTCATAGGGGTGCCAGAAGGAGAAGAGAAAAAACCAAGAAATTGAAGACTTGTTTTAAAAAATAATGAAGAAAAACTCCCCCAATCTGGCAAAGGAATAGACTTGCAAATCCAGGAACCTCAGAGAGTCCCAAAGAAGTTGGACTAAGGAGAAATACACAAAGACACATCATAATCTCATTTAAATAGTTTAAAGATAAGGAGAAAATATTAAAAGCATCAAGAGAAAAGGAGACAGTTACCTACAAAAATTCCTAAAAGACTGTCAGCTGATTTCTCAAAAGAAACTTTGAGAGCAAGAAGGGGCTGAAATGAAGTATTCAAAGTCATGAAAGGCAATTACTTAACATCTATGAGTACTCTATCCAGTAGAGCTATGATTTAGAATGGAAGGGCAAATAAAGTGCTTCCCAAATAAGGTCAAGTTAAAGAGTTCATCATCACCAAGCGCTTATTATATGAAATGTTACAGGGACTTATCTAAGAAAAAAACCAAAACTATGAACAATAAAATGGCATCAAACTCACAACTATTAACAACTGAACCTAAAAAAACAAAAACAAAAACAAACTAAGAAAACAACTAGAAGCCCTGGCTGGTGCAGCTCAGTGGATTGAATGTGAGCCTGCGAACCAAACAACCGTGGTTCGGTTCCCAGTCAGGGCACATGCCTGGGTTGCAGGCCAGTTCCCAGCAGGGGACACACAAGAGGCAACCATACATTGATACTTCTCTCCCTCTCTCCTTCCCTTCCCCTCTAAAGATAAATAAATAAAATCTTAAAAAAAAAGAAAAGAAAGAAAGAAAACAACTAGAACAGGAACCGAGTCACAGAAATAGAGAATACATGCAGCATTATCAGTGGGGAGGGAAAGGGGGAAAATGTACAGTGAATAAGAAGCATAATTGGTAGGCATAAAATAGGGGGAAGTTAAAAATATTATAGGAAATAGAGAAGACAAAGAACTTATATGTAAAACCCATGGCCACGAACTAAGGAGGTGGGAATGCTAGAGGGAGGGGGCTGCAGAGCAGAGGGGGATAGAGGAGAGAAAAAATGGGATAGCTCTGGTAACAAAATCAATAAAATATATTTTAAAATAAATGCCTGAAAAGAACTGTGAAGTGCAATTTTCGAGAGCATTTTCTAAATTCATTGAGTTTTTTCTTTGAGGCATGTTCTCAAAATTTTGGCTCATATAAACTCTTTTACAACTTTTCTATAGGCTAGGTACCTTTTCCTCTAATAATTTAAATAACTTATGTCCCTTGTGTAAACCTGAATTAAACAGATCTAGGATAATGCAGTAACAACCTGTTGATCCCAAGTAGAAATATACCTAATAAGAACTCTTTGTGGTCATTTGGGCCCAAATTATTAATCAGAGTTTGGCAGCCATTCATGCACACTAAATATCAGGAAAAAGTCAGACTGGGCTGTCAGATTCCTGCAGTCTGTTCCTGCTGTCTGAGCTAACTCTTAAAAAATCTACTTATATTTTATTTGGACTGGGGGGACTGAGACCTGCTGTGTCCAATTGGAGTTTTGTAGCTATATCCTCATTTGCATCTTTACCAACCAATCAGGACAGATCCATAACAAGGAACCAGAACATGTGCTTCTGACCAAACAGGAAAATGCTATTTGGATTAGTCAAACTTTGAGATTTCAGAATCCTCTTGAATAAAATATACCAACAAGGGGCCAGTATAGGAAATTTCTTTAATAAGTGGGCCTTTCAGGTCTTGAGGAAGTGCACTTTCAGTTTCACCCGAAGGCTGCATTTTCTGTTTGCAAACTGTTTACCTGAATAAAGTTTCTGTTTCTTTTAATTATTTTATTGTTGTTCAATTACAGTTGTCTGCATTTATCCTCCTAAAATTTTTTACAACACCCCAGATTCAGAACTTCAATTGGTATTGGATTAGTAGCCGTGACCTTGTGTTGGCACACTTCATTTGTGCATCCTGGGATAACAGTTTCTTTGTAGTGCCATGGATTGTCCAGAACAGATAATTGCCTTCAATTTGATAGTTTTCTATCCCCCAAAAGCCATGACATCATACTAGCATGACCTTCTCCAATTGACTGAAACCCAGGCATCTTAGCAAATAAGATCTAAACATTTTGTTAAAAAATAAGGTGTCTGCTCTGTACTAATATAGAATGGAACAATAGGAATTCTTTCAAATCTTTTTTGGCTTCACGTACTATTTTAAAAATTATCTGCCGGGGGGATAGAGATGATGACCATATACAGACATTTACATTGATACACTAAGAAGTGTATTAATATCTTAATAAACTAAAGAAAAATTTTATGAAATCTAAAATTCTCCTTGTATTGATGTTAGTTTTTCATGTTAAGATATGCACTATATAGAACTAATAAAGTTACAAGTCTTTTTTATTATATTTTACTGATTATGCTATTACAGTTGTCCTTATATTTCTCCCTTTGCCCCCCTCCACCCATCATCACCCATCATCATCTCAGGCAATCACCCAAACATTGTTCATGCCCATGGGTCTGTGTATTCATTCTTTGGTTACTCCATTTCCTATACAGTATTTTACAACCCCATAGCTATTCTGTAACTACCTATTTGTATTTCTATTTTGTGGTTTACCAAAACTTTTATTTAAAAAAGTTTTTATTGCTGTTAGATTATGGTTGTCCTCATTTTCCCCCCATTACTCTTCTCTGTCTTACCTATCCCCACTACCTACTTCAAATCCTTTTCACCCCCCATATTTCCTTTGTCCTTGGAGTCTTCGTATATGTTGTTTGACTTGACTCTTCCCCTTATTTGTACTTCTTAATCCCCTCACCTCTTCACCCATTCTCTCACATCCCCTTTAATCTGGCAACCACCAATACACTCCCTGTATCCATGACTCTGTCTCTGTATTCTTGTTTGCTTAGTTTGTTTTTTAGATTCAATTGTTGGTTGATATGAATTATTGTCATTTTATTGTTCATAGTTTTGATCTTTTTCATATAATAATGGTTTGGTGATGATGAACTTCTTCAGTTTTTTCTTCTCTTGGAAGCTCTTTTTTTTATTGTTGTTTCAAGTACAGTTGTCTGCATTTTCCCACTACAACTTTCCCTGCTCCAACCATCCTTACCAGCCACCCTTGATCCTACTCCCTTTGAATTTCTCAAGTTGTCCTTTATACATGTTCTTTGATGACCCTTCCCCTTTTTTCCACTGTTGTCTCCCTAACCCTCCTCTCTGATTACTCTCAGGTTTTTCTTTATTTCAATTTTGCTTGCTTGTTTGTTTTGTTGATTGGGTTCTACTTATAGGTGAGATTATATGGTATTTGTCTTTCACCACCTGGCTTATTTCACTTAGCATAATGCTCTCCAGATTCACCCATGCCCATCAGTAAAAGAGTGGATAAAAAAACTATGGTACATTTACACCAGGGGTGTCAAATTAATTTTCACCAAGGACCACATTAGCCTCTCTGTTGCCTTCAAAGGGCCAAAATAATTTTAGAACTGTGTAAATGTAACTACTCCCTTACTATTAAGGAGTTTAAATTACATTGGGCCCTTTGATGGCAACCACAAGGCTGATGTAGCCCCTGGTGAAAATGAGCTTGACGCCCCTGATTTACACAGTGGAAAGCTCTTTATCTGCCATTTCATTTCTATCTTTGGGTCATAATCTCAATATCAGGATACGTAAACATACTAACAAATACTTGACCTCATGAGAAATATTTTTATTGTTGCCTCAAACCTGTCATCAATTTTATAATAAAAAAACAAAAAAATCATTTCTTAGCTATCCTCCTACTCCATGAACTTCTCAGAAAATTATTTATTGACTTAGTTAAAAGTAGGTGACTAACACACAGTTCAATATTCTGAGTGCTCAGATATATGAGTAGATAATGTCAAAACAAAGATCAGTGCTCCTCAAATAAAGTATATATGCTCCTCAATTATCCTCAGTGCTCCTCAAATAAAGTATATATGGAAAAATTGCTATTAGTGAAGGAAGAGCTGGGTTAAAAATATTTAACTGTTGCTGGGTCCAGAACATGGCCTCAAGGTTGGTGAGAGCTAAACCAACTTGCTCATGGACCCAACTTGGACATCTAGTTGGTCTTCTGAAGAACAGAATGAACAGCCAACAGAATCCTAGCTGGTAACAATTTTGGAGGCCAAAGGTTGCAGAAAATTTTTAAATATGGATGGTACAGAGATTTTATAGTTTGATAGGAAGGTTGCTGGGCCTGTGCCACAGGAGCTTTGGAGGAGAGCTAGATCAGGTGTTGTAACTTAGCATCCCCCTCCCCTTGAAGAACATGCAAGTTACAGACTTGCACCAAGATAGACCTGAATGATTAAAGTCACTGCTGTTAGAGACACACATCCAGTAATTTTTATTGGCTGGAAATCTGGTAGCTGGCTGGGACAGTATCAGAGAAACTGGGGAGCCTGGTGACACCTGGACATGGAAAAAGGGATGGGCCATGACTTGCCATTATACAGATAGTCTGTGGACTGGTCAGAGTTGATGTCTGTGGGAAACCAGGCACGTGTTAGGAATGGTCAGGCACAACTAAGGGGAATACACAGCATAAAATCCCTCAGCCACTGTGCAAGGAACTCTCACATGAAGCAGCCAGGCAAATGAAGAGGGAGGAAGAGGGAGACATTATCTCCACTCTGGATGCCTCATAGATTGAGCAAAAGTGGGCAGCAAGGGGTCAGACAGGTAGCAGTGCACAGAGAGACTTAATTCAACAGGGGAAATAAAACTGAAGAACACAGTAGAAGGAAGTAAAAGCTGGCTCAATGAAGCAGAAGATCGGATCAGTGAGCTGGAGGACAAAGTAGAAAAAGACACTCAGAAAGAGCAAGAAAAGGAAAAAAGGCTCAGAAAGAATGAACAGGGATTAAGGGAAATGCAGGACAATATGAAACATAATAATATCCATATAATAGGGATACTAGAAGGAGAAGAAGAAAAGCAAGAGATAGAAAACCTGTTTGAAAAAGTAATGATGGAAAACTTCCTTAATTTAATGAGAGAAAAAGTCATACAAATCCAGCAAACACAGACAGTCCCAATCAAGAGGAACCCCAAAAGGCACACTTCAAGACATATCATAATTAAAATGGCAAAATTTCAAGACAAAGAGAGAATCTTAAAGGCACCAAAGGAAAAAGAGGAAGTAACATACATGGGATCCCTGATAAGGCTAGAAATTGACTTCTCAATAGAAACACTCCAAGCCAGAAGAGAATGGCAAGAAATATTCCAAGTAATGAGAACCAGAGACCAGCAACCAAGGCCACTTCACCCAGAAAGGCTCTCAATCAAGATAAAAGGCCAAATAAGGAACTTCCCAGACAAAAGAAGTCTAAAAGAATACAGCTCCACAAAATCAGCTCTGCAAGAGATGCTAATAAAGGGATTGCTTTAAGTAAAGGAAGGGAGAGAGAAAGAGAGAGAGAGAGAGAGAGAGAGAGAGAGAGAGAGAGAGAGAGAGAGAGAGAGAGAGAGAGAGAGAGAGAGAGAGAGAGAGAGAG
>PVKM010032311.1:0-16466 GCA_004027735.1 Carollia perspicillata
GGGAGGGGGGCTGATACAACAGCCGTGAGATGGGTAGAAGCTCTAAGAGAGGAGAGGAGAGAAAGAGATGGTCCTCCACAGACGGCTGCCTGTGGTGGCTGCGAGTGGATGGAGCCCCATCCACGAGCACACGTTTCTGAACACTTAGCGCCGTGGTTCCATGTAGGATTATGTGCACTGGATCTTGTGGTCTCCGTCCCTAGGCCCACGCCCCTGCCACTTCTGCACTTTGCTGGTGGCATTCCCTTCCTGGGAATTCCCCTCCTCTTTTCCCTCTCATTTAAGTAAGTCTTACTTTCTCCTGGGGTCTGGCACAAGCCCCACTTCTCCAGTCCTTCTGGCCGAACTATTCCGGCCTACTCGATCGATCACCGCTCTTCACGGAACAGAGTACATATTTGAGGACTTAATTATAGAGCTCCTGTATTATTTATTAATGAGTTCAATAAGTTGAAATCTCCTTGGGGAAGAGCATAGTCCTAACTAAAATTCAGAGCTGGACGAGCTCTTGGAGACTGTTGGCCTTTGTTTCCTTTTTTTTTTTTTTTAATTAAATGTATTGGGGGTAACACTGGTTAATACATTATGCAAGTTTCGGTGTACAGCTCCATAACACAACATCTGTACACTCCATTGTGTGCTTATCACCCAAAGCCTGGTCTCCTTCCATCACCGTGTATTTGGTCCCCTTTACCCTCTTTGTCCTCCCCGACCCCCTTCCCTCTGGTAACCACCCCACCGCTGTCTGTCTGTGCGTTTGTTAGTCCTTGTTTCTGCGTGTCCACAGTCCTCTCCTTCCCCTGCACCACCTGACCGCCCTGCTGTTGTGTTGATTTAGGTAATTGGTAGAAAGTACAAATCCTAGTAAGTTCAAGACCTAGTAAGCTGAAGCTTTTTCATTAGAAAAAGCTAAGAGCTATGAGAGAGAGAGAGGGAGATAAGCAACACATGCCTCTGGAGAAGTTGGAAGAAGGAATGGGAGAAACCAGAACAGCCTGGGTTAACGTTGCAGAGGTTTTGTGGGTTTGGGGGAGCACATTTGGGCAGAGAGCTGTGTCCACCCTGGGAAAGACTGGGCTGAAGAAAGGGTGGAAATTTTATGATGTGGATACTTTAGTTTGTCATAAAGGGCAAAGCCTTGTGGGCATCTTAAACTATTTAAAGTGTTTTTCTCTTTTGTCATTATTACAAAGGGATGCAGTTGTATTTCTACCACAATTAATACAATGCAAAATAAATTACAAATAACTTTGTGTCAAGTATATTTTAAAATCTTATTATCATTGATAATTGTGAATATTCCCTGGGAAATTTTAGCAAAAATATATCAATAAAATTTGTAATGAACATGGATATGTGCCTTGCTTATGCTAGGTGGGCAATTTCATAAAACAAATCAGTCAAAATAATATTTGAAGTCCTGGTTACAAATGAGGGACATCGAAAAATATACAAAGTGTCCTGGCTGTTGTGGCTCATTGGATTGAGCACTGGCCTGAGAGCCAAAGGGTTGCCCATTTGATTCTCAGTCAGAGCACAGACCTGGGTTGTGGGCCAGGTCCCCAGTAGGGGGTGCAAAAGAGGCAACCACACACTGATGTTTCCCTCTCTCCCTCCCTTCTCCTCTGTCTAAAAATAAATAAATAAAAACTTAAAAAAATAAAAATATACAAAGTTTCTTGGAAGAAGGTGACAGTCATCTATATGCTATGACCTAAAAGATAACGCTTTAGCTATTTGCCTTGAGTCTTCCTTTTTAAAGAAAAATTACTCTGTTTTGCAAAAAAAATAAATGAATGATTTAAGTTTTTAACTAAATATAGGAAAAGACAAAGATGACAGTAACAATTCCTATAACTATACACCCAGAAATAATCATCATTAAACTGGATGAACATCACTCTGGACATTTCTCCCTGCGAAGACACAGAGAGAAAGAGGAAGTTGGGATACACTGTCAGGAGAACAGAGTTATACAACGACATCATTTTTTAAACTAAGTAATTTTTTTGTTTGCATTTAGAAGAAAGAGAACCTGATATTCAATTGTAAAAAATCTCTGAGCGTCACATAACTGTGTTATCACCAGAGGCAAGAGTTTTTCTTAAAGGTCCCTTTAAGTTTAAGAAGAGAGATTTAAAATAATTAAGAGGGGAGTATTGCAATTTTTAAGTGACATTTGCCCACTTAATCTTTCTGTCGATCTTTTAAAATTTCAATTATTTTAGTTCTTTATATCACAATGTTCAGGGAGCTTTTTATTTAGTAACTTGGTTTGTAGAGAGGTCTTCTGTATTCCTTGTTTTTCAAATGTATTTATCAGTTATGAAAGAAGTTTCGGCCTCTGTTTTCTTTTGTTTCCTTACGGCTTCAATCTTACTTTCTATTCCATTTTGATGTTTTATTATCTTATCCAGAAGTTTTTGTGTTGCTGACTATTTCTTCTTAGGTTATCCTATAATAAGGGTTGGTAAACTCTGAGTCAATGGCCAGACAGTGAATATTTTAGGCTTTGGGGGCCATTGCTGTAACTACTGCTACTTGACTCTACCATTGTAGCATGAAAATAGCCTCAGAGAGCTTGTGAACAAATGAACGTGGTTGTGTTCCAATAATACTTTATTTACAAAAAAAGCATGGTGGGCCAGTTATGTGTCTTTTCCTTGTTTGGTGTCTGCTCATAATTCTTTTGGTGTGGGGAGGAGAATATTTTTCTTTTAAAAAGTTATTTTGTGGAGTAGGAGAGAGAAACTGGTAGATGCAATTCCTAGTGATCGTTTTAACCTAAAAACAATAAAGTATTTTTTAAAGTTTTTTTTTTATATCAGTTTTGTGGTTCTAGATATGACACATGCTGACTGGCCACTGGCCAATGGCTTCACCTGAACTATGTGTGGTGGGAAGACTTATGCCAGAGAAGTAAAGCAAATTGCTCAGACACATGGAAGACTAGTCTTAAAGATGAGACTTGAACACAGATCTTTTTAAAGAATATTTTTAATGAGGTGAAGTTCACAAAACATAAAATTAAACATTTTACAGTGAATAAATAATTCAGTGGCATTTAGTACTTTTAGAATGTCGTACAACCACCCCCTCTGTCTACCTCTAGAACTGTTCATCACCCCAAAAGGAAGCTAAGTATCCATTAAGCAGTCACTCCTCAGTCTCCCCTCTCCCCACCCCTGGCAACCAGCAATCTGCTCTCTGTTTCTATGGATTTGTCTATTCTAGAGATTTCACGAAAAGGATCCATACAATACATAACCTTTTGCGTCTGGCTTCTTTCACTTGGCACAACGTTTCTGACGTTCATGCACGTCATAGCATGTATCAGCACTTCATTCCTTGTTATGGCTAAGGAATACGTCACTGTGTATATGTAACACAATTTATCCACTGATCTTTTGATGGACATTTGGGCTATCCCCACCTTTTAGATATTGTGGACAGAGCTGCTGTTTACGTGCAAGTAGGTGTATTGGTTTGAGTCCCTATTTTAATTCTGTGGATATATCCTAGTTGCAGAATTGTTGAATCCTATAATTCCCTGATTAACTCCTTAACGAACTGCCAACCTTTTCCCGGGTGCCTGTCATTTGACATTCCTGCCAACAATGCGTAAGAGTTTCATTTCTTCATGCCCTTGCCAACATTTGCTATTTTCCTTTTGTTTTGTGAACACAGATTTCTAGCTCTCAGTTCTTTTATTTCAGGAGGTTACAGGATTTGTCTTACATTCTCCATGGTTTGAGTTTTATAATTACATTACTTATCCATACAATCCACATTGTGAAGTACTGTTGGGAACCGCTCTGCCTGGTTTCAGGAGTTGTAACTGCCCCCCGTGGCTAAGACTGAGTGAGCGACATCCGGACTGTGAGCCACTGAGGAAACAAAGCTTATCTCCCTGGCAGGAGCACTGCTTCTGCCATCTCTAGCCCCCAACGCTTGGTCAGTTAGTCAGAGTCTGTGGGTAAGACCCCTCAGAGGAGGGGCAACCCAAGCAGACGGGATCATGTGGGAGGCCATCAAGAAAGGACTCGGGGGCTGCAGCAAAGTGAGAGTGAAGGACCCTCACCCCCCGGCTATTTTGACAGAGCCCGAGTCCCCTTTCCATCTGGGAGAAGCACTTCCTGGCTCTAATCCACTTAAGCCTGAATCTTGACTGGGAGGGGGTGTAGCCCTCTGCCAGCTAGAGCGGTTTCCAGGGTAATCAGGCATAAGAAAGAATATGTAAACTACTGTGAAACCTGCTTTTGTTTAGAATGCTCTCAATTAAATAAAGGTCCAAGCAAGAAGTGAGTTTGTTCCTCAAAGTTTTATGGCTCTTTAGCTATCTGACCCTGACTCAAAATAGGCCCTCAGAGTTCTTTGTTATCTATTGTTTGATCCTTGCTGCCTGACATTGATTGATGAGCTTTACCTGTATCCCTGTGTGTTATGAACCTAATAAATACCATTGAGGTAAGGACTCGGGGCCTTTCTCCCTTGAGAGACTAGCCCCTTTCCTCCCCAAGCAAATCATGTCTTGGTAGCGTTACATTCATCCGTGGCGGACGGGGGGGCCCTGGGAGTGGAGACCCCCCACAAAATACTTTATGGATATATTTCTCCTAAAAGTCTAAATTCCAGGGAATGTTCACAAACCTCAAAGACAGTAAAATATCAAAATATTTTTTTAAACAAAGTTAACTGCAATTCATTTTAAAATTTGAGAATTGCTGAGGAGATAATAACTGCAACTGTCTGTAATCCTCGTGCCGAGGGACCAAGAAGGCCCGGGTGCCCGCCTGCTGCGGTTGCCGTGCAGGCGTGCGCTTCCTCGGGTCGGCTTTCAGAAAAAATGGCTGCTAACGTCCTTTCCGGCTCCATTTTAAAATTAGAGCTTCAATATTTATGGGGGCCTTTCTGAGAATGTACAAAGCCTTAAAACTATTGCAATGTATAATTTAAAGCATGGATTTTGTGATTTTGCCACTTTAGAAGAGTATGGGAGCTGGTATCCAAAAAGCCAATCCAGATCAGATGTCACAAGTCCAAATGCCAGGGGCCGCTGCCCTGTGGAGGCCAGAGGAGCGGAGAGGGTAAGTGACACCCCGGCCTGAATCCCTGGATCTGCAGCGGTGGTCCAGAGCACCCTCAGGCTCTGGCTGTGGTGAGCTGGCCCATCTCCTTGGAATCTGCAACTTCATGAATCTGCCAGCCAGGCTGGCTGGGCACATGCTGCCTGACATCCTCCAGCAAGGACAGGCACGAATCCCTTTGCATCTGGGCCTCCAGCCCTGCTGCATGGGGACTGATCCTGAACATCACCCTCGGCTTCTTTGAAAGGAAATATCTTCTCTCCATGGTCTTCTGCATCCTTGATAGACAGATGCACCCCATGCGCCCAGTGAGGGCATTAGAAAGGAGCCTGCCTCTTTGAGTTGACTTTACCCCAGGGACAGGAGGGCTGGTCTTGGAGGGGATGACCACAGAAAAGCCCCATGAAATGGGGCTGGCACCTACCTCTCCCAACGCATAGGGCTGCAAATCCAGTAGCTTATACATGTGGAAAGAGGTTTATTTACGAGTGGGGAGAAACCCATAAGGAAGAGTTATTAAGTCCAGGAGGAGCTGATTTATGTCACAGTAAACTTCAGACTATAGTTTAGCCTGAGGAATGTCAGTCTCTGACGGGTGTCCATGAGTAAATTCTCCATCTTCTAAAAGCATTCTCTTTTCTTTGCTAGCCACTGGACAAATTCTTCATTTGGCTTGAGGACTTTTCCCTTCTTGCCCTCAGTTCCCTCTGCTTCATGATCTATACAGATCTAGGAGGTGAGAGGGAGGGAGGCCACACCACCCAGCAGCTTTGAGAAAGCCTTGGGTTTTCATCACCCCATGTGGGTTCTCTTAGCGTGGAAGCTGAGCAGTTTCCCTTCCGGCTGGCAGTGACTGGCCTGAGATCTGAGGTAGCCAGCGTAGGTGTCAGCATGGGTACCTGGCTTCTGTCAATAAGTAGGTGGGATCACAGCATCCCCCAATGCTGGAGGCCAGAGTCCTGCTTTTAAGGCTCTGTGCGTAAGAACTACTTCATGAGATCATGGCCTCCAGCAGCCTTTCCCTCTAAGAAGCTCAGCATGCCAAGATCTTTGGCCAAGAACTCTGTCCCTGGGGGTGCAACAGTGGCTGTCTGTCCTCTGTGAAAGCAGGCAACTTGGGCTCCTTTGGACTCCAGCTCTCATCTGCATTCAAGTGGGACACCATCCGGCATCCACTGCAGAGGTTTATGTCTGCATGTCTAATTGCTCAGAGAGCACAGACTGGCTTCTATTAAATGGAGTTGGGATGTTGAATGCATAAATATGGTGAGAAGTCATCTATATTCCATCTATCTATGTATCCATCTACTTATCTGTCATCCATCTGTTATCTATCTATCTATCTATCTATCTATCTATCTACCTAACCATTCATCTATCTATCTGTCATCAGTCTGTCTACCATCTATCTATCCATATACCAATGTCTCTGTCTAACTCTGCATTGGCCTATTAACATTCGTAGAAATACAGAGTCCATGACCAAAATCTCATTACAAAACCTGACCAAATGGAACCTTTATGATGAACTACTTTCTCTTCTTTCTTATAGAGCCTCATATAGAGTGTTCGTGGATAAAAGCAGGACTGAATATCACATATAGACACCCCTTGAGGGGTTCAGCTTCATGCGATATTAGGCACTTAAAGCCTTCTATCAACATCCCCAAAGTAAAGATTTTAACAACACTCCTGCACTTATCCATTTGTGCCTCTGAGGCTTTTGTGGCGGGGAGACAACCTCCAGGGCTCCAAGGGTCTCATCTGAGTGCTCTCACTTGTCACTCAGCCCATCAAAGACCATCCTCCCCATCCTGCCTTCTGGTATGTAGACAGAGGAGTGCTGAGCCCAGGGCATTGTGCTGCCCCAGGGCCTTGTCCTGGCCACAGTAGGGTGTCTCTAAGTTTCAACCACTCTGCAGTCTTCTCACTTTCAGGAAACCAGCCAGTTGCTGCAAGCTCTGTTATTGGTACCACCCAGAGTTGGAGAAGAAGGAGACTTATTCTGTTCTCAGCTATGAGCTTAGCACTGGAGCAGGGAATGTTCCTGTTTCATTGTGAGAGGTTCTTGCTTTGGAAGCAAGGAGTGGGGACCCGATCTCTTGCATAAAACATGATGAACAAAACCTCAGAACCCAGGCCACAGACACAATTTCAATTGTATCTCCTTCCTTGGTATTCTGTTTCCCATAAATGAAGTGGAGTAGTATCAAGCAAAACATCTTTGCCTCTCTGAATCCTACCCATATTTAGTTATAAATCTCCCATAAATCTTTTGCTGATACCGCAGACAAAACTGAATTCTGTTTAAACCTCTATTTTACTCATTATCTATTGCAGGACGTATCACATACATTGTGTGTTTTTTCTCTTAAAGTTCTAATATATTTAAATCCAATACTCTGGCAAAGCTGAGGGCAGACCCCTGGTCATATATGCATATCTCAGAGTGCCCCTGGGATCCTGCATCACTGCTGGGCATGGAATGAATGAGAGCTCTAGAAACACAGGTTGGCGGGAGCTGATTATGTTGCTATTCCCAGATTGTTATGTCTGATATTCATCAACCAGGACTTGTCGTTCTCACCAAGGCCATGGTATTTTGTGCTGTGAATTCTTGCCAGGAGCCGACATGGAAGGTGAGACTATCACTGATGGGTTTGCCCGAAGACAGATGTAGCACAGCAAAGGTCTAGTTCTTGTTCACATCGTTTGCAGGTGGAATGCCTCTCTTTGGCCACCCTTTTTCAAGCAGTGACTTGAGGATCTAACCCCTTGGCTCGTGACCTGCTGCCTCTGAGGAGGTTATGGAATGGAGAGGAAGAAAGGAGTTTTTTAAGGCTCAGACTACGAAGGGCTGATACGTTCCGCTCTCTTGTTTTCTGCAGGACACCGTTCCGTGGCCCTCTGTCTAATGCACACCAGGTTGAGAAAGGCCATCTTCCTGAGCGTCTTCCTGTGTCCCCAAGACATGGAGACCACATGGCTGGGGGCAAGTAGATGAGGGAGTTATGAGGGATCAAGCCATGGAAGGCTTGGGATTGGATTCTACTTGGCGGAAAGCCATTGGGGAATTTTGAGCAGGTGAGTGACTTCATTTTGAAAAGGACTTGGGTTTTATTCCCTTCGTCCCCTTCCCAGCCTTCTCTGGCTCCAGCTGGTTCGTGGAGAGCCGCAGCCCCTTCATCCCACAGCCCCTGTCCTCTCCTTCGTCCGGCACTGCAGTGGTCTACCATGCACGGAAGCGATGCTCGGTGCAGAAGGGCCCTCCCAGCAAAACCATTATGCTAACTCAGTGTGTTTTCTACCTCATTTTTTTGTTTGTTTGTCAGCAGTCACCCATCCCCTTGAATAGTTTGGGATGACTTCCTTTAGAAAAGGAAGCTTTTGGCAAATCCATCCACACTACATTACAGAGATAAAGCATATAACCTACTAGGCAGGTAGAGGGCAGGATGGGTGGACTGCAGACCGACCTCCCACCAGCTTCTGCAGAAGTGCTCCCAGCACCAAGAGCATCACTCGATAACCCACTGGCCTGGCAATCTCTCCTCTTCAGCACGGGCAGAAACAACTCTTAGAGGTGAAAGTACAGTTTAATTTCTAGGCTCACCCAGGCGTAGACTGGGCTGCCTAAAAGGCCAATAATGAAATATTGGTGGCGCATATTTGATAATGCGCCGAGCATGCCTGCCTGGCGCGCAGCTTGGGCTGATGAATGCGTTGCTGTGGAGGTCTGCACCCCGTCTGCCCAGAGCAGTGGGCGGGGGATCAGGAAAGCCAGATGTTCCTTCCTGGGGCTCCTCCTGTGCCCTTGACAGCCCTCCTGTGAGCATGAGACCTGCACTGCTTGCCCTGGACTGATGTGGAGGGCGGGGAGGGGAGAACAGAAGAGGAGAAAAAGCACGACTTCTCCCCAACTTGCTCTGCTCTGAACTGAGATCCCACAGAGAGTGGTGTTCTCCCACTGCGGCTCCCCCGTGAGCATGGGGTCAAAGAAAGCATTTTTCCAAAAGAGCTTCTTTTCTCAATTTATGGCAGAGCAGCCCAGAGCAAGCAGCAAAATGAAATAGGTCTCTGTTATCTCTCTCCCCGAAAGAGACAGCGTATGAAGGAAGGAGATGATTCCCATCTGGCTTTCATATGCCTCATAAAGTGCGTGTGAAGGTGTGTGAAATATAGGGAACTGGGAAGACGCATGAGGTAGGGACAGGTGCCTCCTCTGGCTGCTCATGCTTTTTGGGTCCAACAACAGCACAGCACAGAGCTTCCTTTTCCCTCTTTTCTTTCTCTGAGTATAAGGACAATGGCTGTAGCCTCTGTATTGACCTTCCATGGAGATGGCAATATGGAGGTGGGGGTAATAATAATGATAATGACAATAACAACAGTGACGATGGTGATGGCTGACAGATACAATAATTATGAAGGCTGCTCTTTTCCCTTCGCCCCTCTGTGACCCAGCTTTCGACGTGCTGGGATCCAGCCCAGCGAGCAGCGAGTTGAGTTCCGGGGAGATAGGAGAGCGCCTCCCTCAGGGCCTCACAGTGTCTGGTCAGTCCAACCATGTGTCTGTTGACAACGTCCGCCTCCCGTCACAGACGCTGATTTGTACGCAGACGTGCCCCTGTGTAACACCTGTCGGTCCAGCCCGGCCCTCCAGGCGTGCTCTTGCTGGAGGGCCACCTAGTGCACAGTGACACCAGGCTCGCAGTGTGTTCCGGGAGGGGAATCGGTGGCACACCACAGGTGTCTGGCACCACGTCAGGTGCTCTTTCTTCAGAGTGGCTCCCACCATGTTTGCCCCCAACCATCTGGTCAAAGGGCATTAAAGATACTTAAACTGTGAATGGCATGTACCAAATGGTTCCTGAGAATTGGCTGAGAAGCAGTTAATGGAATGGGTATTGGAGGAGGAAGGGGATCTGCTCTTAGAAGACCAGAGAAATTGGAGTTGGGGCTGAAATACAGTCTATTTCTACATCAAAGCCCAGGGATGAGGACCTATGGGCTCTGGGTCGACAGAATAGTAGGGCTGGATGAGATTCAAGACAAATATTCCTGCTTCCTCCTTTCTCTCCTTCTTTCCTGTCTTTCTGCTTCCTTCTGGCTCTTCTACCGACACGTCTGGGGAAATTATATGCACGGATTACCGTGCTAAGGTTTACAGGTGGCATAGTCGGCTTTCCTTAAGAATTAACATTTATTAATTCTCTAGACCAGTGGCCTCTAAATTTCAGAAGCTTTTCATGACGTGGATTTACAGTCCCTACCCCAGGCCAGCAGACTCGGAGTATGGAAGCGGCGGAGTTGAGTACGGCGTGTTTCTTCAGGTGGCACGGGGATGCTCAGGGACAGCCAGGTAGGGGCCACTGTTCCCTGTGTTCCCAGAAAGGAACCAACGGGCCAGTCCTGTACACGAAAGGGTTTAGGCTCAGGCAGAGCGTGGTTCTACTCTAGCACTTAAATTTTCTGGTTGTGGACCTTCCAAAAATTCCAATTCTTTACCTTTAAAATGGACATTATAATAGCATCCTGTTTATAGGCTTTTTTTATATCCTCATGCAATGATATGTTTATTGATTTTTAGAGACAGAGGAAGGGAGAGAGAGAAACCTCCACCAGTTCTCTCCCATACACGTCCTGACCAGGGACCAAACCCACAGCCTAGGCCTGTGTCCTGATCAGGGGTGGAACCCACAGAGCTTTCGTGTATGGGACGGCACTCCAACCAACTGAGCAACGTGGCCAGGGCCAATTCACAGGGTTTGGGCGGAACTGAATGTGGCGATGGAAGCAAACCTGCTTTCAACACGGTGAAGGGCTGCCCAGGTGACCCCTTTCCCTGCCTTCTGAGTCTTTCTACCTTCTCTTTCCCTCCAGCTACAGGGAGAAGCACAGGAAATCCTGCTGATTAAATCTGTGATGACTTGTAGAATCCAAGACGTTCTTTGTGAAAGTTTCAAGAATCAGTGAATAGGTACGCCATTCAAGCCCACACGTACACATATCTGCAACGTTTAGGCTCTGATGCTTCACAGCCTTTGCCTCACAACACTCTCATGCACTAGAGGAGAGATTCTCAGCACCTTCATTTTTCAGCGTAATAAATTGGTTTGGGGACTTTGAATGGGTACAGCCCCTCTGGAAAGAGAATCCCATGGCCATCAGATGGCAGATGTCCACAGCCAGAGCTCCATCCTGAGGCCAGGTGCCTCCGAGTGACACCCCCTCCTGCAGCCTTCCCTTCATTGGTGTGGGACCTGGGGTCCAGGACACCAGGCCAGCATACCACGTCCCCGTGTCTGAGGGCTGTGTACATGCTGGGTACCATAAAGGATACTGGGAATGCTGGCGTGTTGCAGTGGTCAGCCAGTTCTAAAGGATTTTTCCCCCCAAACCAGCAATGTCTTATTGACTTTTGGGGGCAGAGGGATTTTCCTTGCCCCTCTATGTCCTTCAGTGTCTCATCACCAGACTTTGAAGTTCCTTCCTGCACCCAGCTGAAAGGCCCCTCCTCCCACCCTTCTCCTTGTGCAGCCTCGCCTGGGCTGGGGTGAGGGGCTGTGGGTGGGGCACCTCTCAGCATCACTGGTCCTGAGGAACCTGTGTTTGCAAACTGATGGCGACAACTGGGAAAAGCAAAGAAAAGGTCTTTTTGGAGGCAGAAACTCCCAGAGAAAACATTGTGCTCTGTGAAACAGGTAAGCAGAGGAGCTATTTATTCCCTTGGTGGCGTGAGGCCCGGCTTTGAGGCAGATAAATCTTTGCTGGTGATACAGTACTTACACCAGAACTGACACCTTTTTATATCAACTGCAGAGAATTGCTTTTGTGTGGCTCTGATACAAAGGCTGCCACTGCTCCTTCTTGCATATCAATTCCTCCCCGGTGCCCTGTTGCTTTTGCTTTTCTCAGCCTGCCCTTAGGTCTCAGCGGGGCAGCAAGGTCTCAGAAGGGCAGGTGAGAAGAGATGGCCCCAAAATGTCAGGGACAGCTAGTGGGAGCAGGCAGGTATTATATGGAATGGGGGTGTTTGTGTGTCCTGAGGGTCCCCCCTCTGGTCCTCCCCACCCCGCAATTCTGCACGGAGGCTGCTGGGACCAGCTGGTGAGCAGGGCAGATAAGCAGAGCGCAGCCACTGTCCACGCAGCTTCTGCCAGGCACTGGGCTGCAAGGCAAACGGGCTCGAATTATTTTTAACCTCATCTTTTAGTAGACAGCTAACACATAGATCCCATAGACAAATTGGACAGTCCTGATAAACAAAGAAAGAAATATTTATGTTTTGTATGTATTTTGTTGTCTATCCCCCTGAGGGTAAATATATATAACATTTACATACATACTCATTTTCAATAAAAATAAGCCCATACCCTTATGGACTGAATGTTTGTGTCTTCTCCACGTTCGTCTGTTGAAGCACGAAGCCCCAGGGCGGTCACGAAGGTTAAGTGAGGTCATGCAGGTGGGGCTGCGATCCAGTAGGACCGCTGTCCTCCGAGAAGAGACCCGAGGGAGCTCGCTCTCACCCCGCACCCAGACGAGAGCACAGCAAGAAGGTGGCTGGCCACCTGCAAGCCGGGACGGGAGCTCCCACCAGAACCGAAAAGGCTGGCACCTTCATTTGGGACTTCCAGCTTCCAGAACTGTGAGAAGATAAGTGTCTGTTGTTTAACCCGCTAAATTGACGGTATTTTGTTTTGGCAGCCTGAGCAGACTGATACATGTAATCTACACAGAATTTTGCTCTTCGGCCCCCATTTTCGGCTTATCATACTTCCCTCTGCAGCAGCGCACACCTGCAGCCTCGCAGCAGGAGCTAGCACTGCTTCCACACCCGGGAACCTCCACCGTTCCAGTTACCTTTCTATTTCTCTGCGTGGCTCCTGGCTTGGCTCCTGGCCTCCTTCCCCTCGCCTTCTCCACCTCACTCGGCTTTCCGCTGGAGGTCATGCAGGGATGGTGGACGTGACGTTGGCAAAGCCAAACAGTCACGTGACCTCGGCAAATTAGTCTTCCCGAAACTCGGTTTCTCTGCTTATAAAACAGGCTGAGAATTTTGACCTCCTCTGAATAAGATGAGAACTAAATAGAAACACGTTTGTCAGCATGGTGGCTGGTAAATGGATGCCCGATTCAGACAAAAGTAGACACCCCTCCTCCAGAACGCCCTCTGTGCCTGAGTGATCCGGGCCCTGTGGTCTGCCGTGTGCAGCTCCGCCCGGCCCTGGCCGGCGCATCTCTCCTTCCCACCCATAACAGGGTTTCTGCGCTCCTTTCTCTGTCCTACCAGCTGTGTTTCCTCTCGGGGGCTGCCGCTCTGTCTGCCTGCAGGAGCTCTTCCACCTCCTATGCTGGCTGGCAGAGAAGGGCTGGATCTTTATGAGTGCTTTACAGTTCCCTGAACAACTTCACGGGCCCCTTTGACATCAGGGACGTAACTGCTGTTTGCTTTAGGGTGGCTGACAGTGAGGAGCATCAGGGGCTAGGCAAATCAGGGTCATGGGTCTGGGCTCAACTGGACCCAGATCCTTCCCTGACCCTGTTTTCTGATGGTCTTTAGAAGAGAGCTCTTTGGCTGTGGTCCTGGGCATGGATGCAACTCTCTCCAAGCTCAGCGCATGGCCCACCTATCCCACCTTGTCCAGAGTACCAGCTCCCTCCTGGGCCAACGCACCACTGGTGGCCCAGAACCTGGAGCTCTGAGCACTTGGCTGGGCTGGGAACCTCGTCCCCTGCCAGCCGACAGCTTCCTTCCCGAGCAGCTGCCACCACACAATGGAATGAACATAAAACACAACTCGGCAGAGGCACATTTAATTTGCTGTGATTATACTATCTATTATACAACACAGTTTTAAGTACTACAAGCTCCCTGGAGAACAGGAGGGAGGGGAAAAAACACATGTAGTAAAAAACCCCAACCTTCTCCAAAATCACATAATGACAGAAGAATTTCAGTAACAAAATACAATCCATGGCATAATAAATAGTGTATTTTAAAGTACTTAACATTTCTCAATTCTCTATTTCGTTCCCATCAGGAACTCAGTTTATTTCTCGTGGAGGAAAAAAGTATATCAACAATTTAAGACTCCGAGAGATGATTAGAACTGCATGTGGGTTCTTACGGGAGAATGTTCCAGGGTGAATGGATGTTGGGCAGCTTCGCACCGGATGGAACGGTCGGGCTTTGCGGGCGCACACTGGCCAGCCATCACCGGGCCCGATGCCACACTCTGGCTCTGGAGGGGCTCTGGGCCTTCCGCGTAGACAGTCCATGGGGATGGCACAAAGAATAGGAGATCCGAGGGTGTCCAGTCCTGATTCCACTACTCTCTGGCCATGTGAACACTCTCATCTGTAGAATGGGGATCACCCCTCAGATTTATTATAAGAATTTGATGAGATTTTATAAAGTAGTTTGACCAGTACCAGCATGTATCAGATGCTCCTTCTCTGCTTTCCACTCCTTTCCTTACTGGAGTCAATGGAGAGAAAATGCTTTTCCCTAAAAAAATGGGTCAGGAGAAGTAGGCTGACAGGTAGTTCTGAGATCTTGGAGATGGCCACCTTAAGCAACTTTCAAATATCCTCTGAGCCTTGAAGACATGCATCAGCCTGAAGGGGTGTGCAGGTGTGAACTTGGTCTATAGTCAGAGGGTTGGACTGGTGGCCTTGAGGATGAAACAGCCCTATCTCTGCTCCTCGAGCCACCACAGTCTAAGGGGTAATGGCCCTAAACTGGAAGGGAGAAGAGTGTGAGGTGAGGCCCCCAAGGAAGAAGTATCCAGCCCTCTGGCTTCTCAGAGGGGTAACACGTGGACCACGGAAACAAGTTATGGACAGTCACTCCTGAACTCAGCATTCGCAGGGCCCACACCTGCACTGAAGGGCAATGGCTCCACCAATCAAGAGAAGTGGGGTAATCTCAACCTGTCTGCACAGCTTGCTCAGCAAACTCTATTGCCAAGATGCCTGTTACATAACTCAGTGCAACACTTAGGGGCTGGGTCCTTGTGCTGGGCCGGGCTCTGGGCCCGAGGAGGAATCTGTCTGAAGGCGAACAAGGCCCCACTGTCCCGTGTGCAGAGTGGCTGTTCCAGATGGTACACAGGAGACTGAAATGCCATAGAGCGAGGTGCGTGCCTCAGAGAGGCATAGGTGTTAGAAAATAACCGGCGCTGTGCTGCCTGATGCGGAGGGAGGGAACGTCAGCTGCGTGAGATTGAGCGGCACGCCAGCCACGATTCTCATGCTGCACCTCACACTGGTTTTCTTAGGGTCCCGCTCCTGGGGGAAGTGCTGAGACCTTCACAAGACTAGTTACTTAATCCACAGTCATTCTTTTCTGTATTACATGAGAAAAAGCAGATAGCGTTCTGTCCACACATATTAACCATGCACTTAATATGTGCCCAGCACCCGGAGAGCTGAGCTCCGGGGGGAACACAAAGTAATAACCAGCGCGAATGATACTTAGCAGCGTGCACAACACTTGATCACACATTTTGTGATCCTCTCAGCAAAACTGTACCATTGGGCAAAATGTAGATGTAAATATGAATAAAATTTTAGATATGATTTTAATCTTAGTCATTTCAATCTTCATCTGACAGAGAGAACCCAGAGGTACAGAAACATTAAGTGTCTTGCTCAAGGTCACACAGTTAATAGGGGGCATGAATGAAATTCATGAAACCAGGTCTGGTCTGCCTCTTATAAATGTATGCCTGCTGAGGTGTGGTGTTTCAAGATTATTACTGAAATATCTAGAAGTGTAAGTAATATGAATTCCAAGGATCAACTGACCCTTGGGTTGCATATAGAAATGAAAGGGGAAGTAAGTCATCCCGTCTGCTAGGAAAGCCCTAAACTCCCCATGTTTACTCACCGACGTGGAGTGCCGACACAGCCCCACAGGTGCGGCCTCGTGTCGGCCAGCCTTCGCGCCTCTGTCTCTCCCCTTCTTCTCTTCTTCCATTGCTTGACAGAGTTGACGCCCTTTCCATGAAAGTGAAAACTGGCCCCATTCTCTCCAACTTTTGTTTTTCTTGTTGGACCTCTTTCTAGTTTACCAATTGTGGCCTTCACACTCCCCGTGAAATTCTCCTTGGTTCCTCAGGACGTGTCTGGGCACAGACCCAGCAACGGGGCCGCATACAACCCGCATTGTCTGTGTCGGCGCTATAGAGAGGATTACACTGCCTTTAAGATTGTGCCATTTGGCCTTGCATAACGACATGACACTTTTCTGGATTTCTCTTCAGTATAAGAGGAAAACAACCATTATCATTGAGTTCACCTGCACCGGGCACAAAGAAGTCTCACCCTGTTACAGCCTACAACCCAGCTCGGCCTTGACCATCAGGGCAA
>PVKM010032312.1:0-16465 GCA_004027735.1 Carollia perspicillata
GGGCTTTAAAGATGCCACAGTGTGGCAGGAACTGTCACTCTAGGTTGGGTCACACTGTCCTATGTTTACACTTTACTTGTTCAACAGACATTCATTGAGACCTGGAATGCAGCAGGGACGGGCTCGTACGAAGTGTGTGGGACTCAGAGGAGAATAAAGCAGCACCTACCCCGGTGCAATTTATGTCTAGAAAGGGAGGTGGGAAAAAGAGCCCTCCAGACCCCGCCGAGGCATGCTTTCGCTCCACAGGTGTTTGTCACGCTGACCACGCACCACGCACTGTTCGGGACACTCGACATTCATCGGTGAACTAAATAGAGGAAGGAAACCTGTGCTGCCGTGTTCGCTCTAGTGGGGGAGACAGACCATAAAAATAAACGTGAACAAAGAGCAATTTACAGAGCACATTAGCAACTGACAAACCCTCTGAGGGTCAAGCGGGGTCATAGGCAGGACTAGGAGGGGACTGTACTTGTAAATGGAGTGATGGGATCAGGCCTCATAGACGTGTCACCCCCCAGCAAAGCCACCTGCAGATGAATCCTTCTTCGGAGGTTTGATTTGGGAGGAAACCAACTTAAAATGTCTAACACAGTTTCATTCATAGAAAATGAGCCCAGGTGGAAGCTTTGGAGGACCATGAGCTGGCCTTTGGAAAAAATGTGTTTGAGATGCTTGTGGGCCTTCCAGTGTAATATCTGGAAGCATCTGGGCATCTGGGTCCAGAAAGCAGTGTGGGCAGGAGAGGCAGACGTGGGGGTGTTGGGGCACTTGTCTCCCTGATCACATTGCTCAGGGAGAGTGTTCAGTGTGAGAAAGCCTCAGGAAGAGGGTGGAGCACTGCGAAACACATTCCAGGTCATGCACATGGATTGGGGTGTGCAGAAGGGAGGGGGCCTTAGGGCAGCCTGAGGGGGAGGGGCCAGAGAGGTAGGGGGAGTATGTGGAGTCCCGGAAGAGGGCAGACGGAGGGGCTCAAGGAGGAGGGAGAGGTCAGAGCACCAAACCCCCAGGGGCTGAGCAGGCTGGGGAGCCTGGCCTCCGGTGTGAGTCTCAGAGGTCTCTGGTGTCATCAGTGGGAACTGTCTCCATGGAGCAGTGAGGCAGGGCCAGATGGCAGCCAGCTGAGAAGTGACTGGGAGGTGAGGAAGGAGTCGGCAAGTGGAAAGAAGCACTTTGGGAAACTTGGCTGTGACCTTGAAGGGGTGGGAGGTGCAGAAGAGAAGATTGGAGTGTGAGAAAGATTCCTATATATTCCTATCCTGAGTGAAAAAAAGCCACTGTGGGTGGGGGAGTGAAGAATATTCAAAAGCGAGAATGAGTGATGATGGGGAATGGTTTTAAGGAGGAAGGCATGGAAATCGTGTAGAATGGGGTGGGGTGTCAGGAGGAGACACATCAGTGGCCTTTTGACTCTTCAGGTCCCTTTGCCTGCAGTTAGGACCGTCACTTGCCACTACAACAATGCCACGAGGTAGGCAGGACTAGGGTCTCTGTCTTCCAGATGGGGAACTGGAGCACAGTTCTGTGCCTGGCCCACAGGCTCCCAAGGGGACGCTGCCCACCAGACCCCCGCCCTTGGATTTCCTTCGTGCGCTTTCCCACATGCACCTGGGACCATGTAGATGCTGACTAGCCTCCGTGGTGCCTCAAAAATGAACACTCGAGGCAGCGAGTGACTCAGGAGGAGGCACCCACATTCACCTGGATGGACAGTCTCAGGCTGAGGACTGTGAGTGGTGAGCTGGTGGGGTGAGGAGACCGGATTTCTATAGTGTTCAATGGCAAGAAGGCTTTCGCAGCAGCTGGGACGCCTCACTAGGAACCACTCATTCAGCAAGATCTACTGAGGGCCTCCCTCCGTGCCAGGCACTTCTCCTGGATCACATTGGTGGGGGGAGGGGAGAAATGAACTGTGGGCTCTAGAGAGCCTGGAGACCTAAGAGGGAGACCGGGTGCATGAGTTCTGGGTGCCAATTCAATACCAAACAAGCTTGCAGTGGATGGAACGTCCTTGCCAGCCAGGAGGGTGGAATTGGCGAGCCAAGAGCAAAGCCCTGGGCTGGGAGTCCGGAGACTGGGGCTCAGTCCCGGCACTGCTGGTGACCTCTGGGCCAACCCCGCCCCCTCAGCTCTGCTCTAGGGCAGTACCATCCCACAGAACATCCTGTGAAGGCAGCGACGTTCTGTCCTGAGTGGTCCATCCAGAACGGTGCCCGCTAGCCACATGTGGCTACTGAGAACATGCAGTGTGCCTCATGGGACTAAGGAACTGAATTTTAAATTTTATTTTAGCTTCAATTTAATTTTAATAGCCACATGTGGCTAGTGGCTATTGTATTGGACAGTGCAGCTCTAAGGCACTTGGTGACTTTCTAGTGACCAAATTCAATGGCCACGTTTCTGTCTGAATCTCACTTTCTGTCCCTGGAGCATCCTTGTCCCTCTTTCAACTGATTTATCTGGTCCTGGTTGTTCTCTCTCGCTCCTGTGACGTCAAATACCTTCCATATGCCCGCGGCTCACAAATCTATTTCTTTCCCTCAGACTTCTTTCCTGGGTTCCTGACCTGATTTCCCAATGCTTTCTGGATGTCTTCACAATAACCTCAAAATAAATATGCCCCAAAGTAAATGGATTCTTTCTCCCCATTTTTCCATACCTCCTTCAAACAAAGTAATCCTCCTCTATTTCTGGGCTAAAAAATGGGAGAGGGGTGTCTTCTTTAAATCCTCCTCCAACTTCCATATGTAATCAGTCACTAAAACCTACTGTGTCCATGCCAAACCATCTCCCAATAGCAGCCCCATCTGTCTCCACTGCTGACCTTGTTACACAGGCAGAGCTGGGTCCAGTGCAAAATGTCGGGCCCCAGATGGGGGTGGGGCGGAATCAGTCTTCCTTCCCATGGGCCTCCACCCCAGCCACAGGTGCACGGGCAACCCCTGGGGATTGTAACTAAGGAGAAGCTGGATACTTGCACAGGGGTGGGCAAGAGGCTGCTGATTCACCCACAGCATACCATGGTGCTGCCAACCCAGGGTAGCGATGGCCACTGCCTTGCCCTGTCCCTGAGACACTAAGGGGCATGGGTTCAACCCTGGCCCTCCCTGAGTTTGCCTTGGCCTCCCCTGGGGGTGGAGGGCAATGGAGGATATGACGCCCCACCAATGTGATGGGGACAAGTGATGGGGGAGAGAAGGGGAAACTGGGCGGAGCCTGAAGTGCTAGGGGCACGGAGGGTGTGGCTGAGGATGCAGCCTGGGGAGGCAGTGGGCAGGGGGCCTGCACCGGGGCAGAGGCTCCAAGCCTTCCCACATGCTTCATTGTCCCAGACTAAACTCGCAAAATACAAATTCAAAGACAGAAGGATCAAGAACTTCAAAATAGTGCCCTCAGAGCATTAAACCCCACTCGTGGGGCCCTTCTGAGTGTGGGACCCTGGGGGCTGCTCTGGTCACTTGCCCATGAAAGCCCCCCTGCACATGTGTCCTGGTCCCTTGCTCCCCTTGCCTTCACTGCCACAGTTGCAGTCACAGTTCACTTAGTCCCTTGTCCTTGCTGAACTGCTTGGAGGACCTAGACCACCAGAAGGGAACCAGGAGCTGTACCAGCCCCCGGTGGCACCTGAAGATGTGTGAGGTGTGTGACATTGTCACAACCACTGGAGGAGTGCTTATAGAATTCAACGGGCAGACGCAGGAGATGCTGAATATCCCATTTTGTCTGCAGTTGCCCTGAACTAAACGTGCGACAGTATTCCCAACAGAAGCACCACCTTGATGCCGCCGTGTCCTACAGCACATGCTGTTCCAGGGAACCTGTTCCAAGTTCCCTGCCTCACGGGACTCCTTACCTAGGTATCCCACAACTTTATCTGGCCCAGCCCCTGGAAGCAGAGCCCCAGCTCCTCTGTGTCCACTACCCTCGGAGTCTCTGTTTCACTGTACCCTGGTCACTGACTCCTGCCATCTCCTTCACAGCTGCAACTTCTCGGAGAGCTTCATTCTGGCTCTTGTACTGCCCCTGCCCACCATGAGCTATAAGGCCCTGGGGGTCATTTCTCCTGTTAGCCTTCCACTGTGAAGTTCTATTCCCCCAGTTCTGCCATCATCGGAAAGCCCTCAAGTGCTTCTCTGAAAACAACCCTTCAGCTGGCACCATAACCTTGATGGATACTGCCACAGGCTTGCCTGCATTTCCTCCATCTTCTGTCCTGTGCAGCCTTGAACCGCAGATGTAAATCACCTCCCCCAGTCTGCAGAGCACCTCTGGGAGGAGAAGGAAGGTGGCAGCAGTGACTCCTCAGTCTTCCCTCCCCTCCGCCCCTGGAAACCACCATTCTACATTCTGTCTGTATGAATTTTCTGTCTAGGAATCTTACACAAGTGGGACCATACCATGTTTATCCTTTCGTGCCTGACTTACTTCACTTAGCATGATATCTTCAAGGTTGATCCACCTTGTAGCCTGTGTCAGAATCTCCTTCCATGTGTACAGACCACATTTTACTTATCCATTCCTCTGTTGATGGACACTTGGTTATCCTCCCATTGTTTTTAAAGAACACTGTCTCTGCATGACCCATTGAATCCAGGGGAGTCAAGAGGAGAATAAGCATCCGACCTCCAAGTGGATGGGATCTTGCAGAAGCTTTCCACCTTAGGAGTGACAGAAGCCCGAGGGACTGGTTTGTGGGGGCTCCCGAACAACGAGTCACGGCCTCAGGGATGCAAGAGGAGAAAGGGGTGGGCCCACATGGGGTCAGTGGAATGGGCCTAGAGCAAGAAAGAATGCTGTGGGCCCAGCTGTCAGCTGAAGGAGGCAGGGTGAGAAAGGAGGTGACGTTTGTCAGGGAAAGTAAGTGGAGAGAGGGGACAGTGACTCTCTTGCTCTTGATTGAGAGAAGGAAGGGCAGGAGGGAAGGAGAACAAGAAAGGAAGAGAAGCAAGAGGGCGAGGGAGTGAACACGTATCATGAGTGGTGAATGTGGGCGCAGCAGAAGGACCAGGCGCAGGGACCAAGCGGGTGTGGCGGAGGTGAGGGCGGGGCCAGCCACACAGTCTGTGGGACCCGGTGGGAGATGAGAGTGCGGGTGAAGGTACTGATGTGCAAAGCCTTTCTTCTCTACGAGCTCTCTCAATGTATTTTTTAAATTGCTATTCAATGTCATTATAAGGAAACATTTAAACTTATAACGTATTAGGATGAATTTTGTCATTCATCCTTCTATTGTGCCAGTTATGTACTTGTTGTTTTTTTATTGTAGTAAAATATGTAGAACATAACATTTACCATATTAGCCATTTTTAAGAGTGCACTTTAGTGGCATTCAGTATATTCGCATTGCTCTACAACCATCACCACCATCCACCATGAACTCTTTTTCTCTATCTGCACCTGAAGATATGTTTATTGATTTTAGAGAGAGAGGAAGAGAGAGAGAGAGAGACAGAGAGAAACATCAATCAGTTGCCTCCCCATATGTGTCCTGACTGGGGATCGAACCCACAACCTAAGCATGTACCTGGACCGGGAATCGAACCTATAACCCTTTGTTGTACGAGATAACACTCCAACCAACTAAGCCACCTGGTCAGGGCCACAACGAACTCTTTTCATCCTGCAGAAATAAAATTCTGTGCCCACTAGAAGGGCAACTATCACTCTACTTTCTGTCTCCGTGCATTTGCCAGCTCTAGGGGCCTCATCCGTCCACCAGTGACACCTACATTATTTCTACCTTTTGGCTATTGTGAATAGGC
The DNA here is from genome assembly GCA_004027735.1 of Carollia perspicillata. Lineage (NCBI taxonomy): Eukaryota > Metazoa > Chordata > Mammalia > Chiroptera > Phyllostomidae > Carollia > Carollia perspicillata. The sequence goes on from PVKM010032312.1 coordinate 5,766, forward strand.
AAAGTCAGTTTTAAATGCAAATGTAAAAGCAATGAACTCATGCAAGTCACCAAAATTATGTAATTCATATTTCCTAGCTTATACATTCAAGTGTATTTCATTCTCACCACAACACAGGAAACCCTGGATAAAACTAACTCAACTATCGTTATGTCTCTTAACATACACACCCACCTGCACCTTCAGTTTACTGACGGGTAACTAAGGAAGGACTTAAAAGGAAGTTGGGTTGCCCTTTCTTTTCCTTTCTTTTTATGCCATCATTTTTGGCATAAGTGGTCAGCTAATACAAGGAAGTAACATGAATAAAAAAATATGTGGTAGAGTCCCTCGGTCATTTGTGTTTCTTAGCAGTGCCGTTGCCATCTTTTTGTATTCAAAACAAGTTCTGGCTTGAATGGAAAGAGTGGCCCCTTGGGCTGGCAGTGTCTGCTCACGCAGTTGTAGCTGTGTGGGCATGGGACACGAGCACAGGGTCCCTGCAGGCCTGTGATGCGTGGGAGGTCAGCCAGACGCAGAGGCAGGACAGGCGAGGGGGGCATGGAGCCGCAGAGAACACAGCCCATGTTACATGCGGACGGGGTGGCAAAGGGTGGAGGACGCAGGTATTCAGCCTATCTCCTCTCTCATGCCCATCAGTCTGTGGCAGGGAGGGAGGCAGAAGTGCTGTCACAATTATACAGAACTAAAAATCCATGGCATTTAGGCCCATTCGGGGTGAAAGAGCCCCACAAACCTCTAGGAACCCTGAACTGATTAGGGCTTTGTACCTGAGCCCCCAAAATGCTCAGGAAGTGGCCAAGACATCCTTAAGAGGGGATAGAGTTAGGGTGAACATTTTCTGTTTTAAAAGAGTGCATGTAATATGTTTTAGAAAGTTTCCTTTCTAATGTGTATAATAATATGTATGCATTTGAAGTTCCGATGGCTGGAGGGCTAAGCTTTAAATTTCTAGAAAACCTGCTCTGTGGCATACCACATAAATAATGTGCTATTGTAGCTTTGATGGCCTATAGAAAATATTTAAGCTCTAGATAATTGCAGAGATAAGTGCTTGGAGCGCATGGGCTGCGTCTCCTATTTCTTTTGCACAACTGGTAATGCTTGGTTAAGATACATATTAGGTGGCAGGTATAGTCTTATGGGAGGGCTGTGTATGGCTTGGGGAGGAATTTGTGATACAATGAACCGGGTAGGTGGCCTCGCTAATCCTGCCTACATTTAGAATTGGTTTTCTCTAAAAGCTCACAAAAATGTAAACTAGATATCAAACCTTTAAGAAGTACGGTTTGCTCTATGTTCTTCCAAAGTTATCTAAAATACATTTTTATTAAATGGTAACTCTTAAGAAATTGTTGAGTGAATGAATGACAAAGGTGGAGAGAGGAGACTGGAACTCTATCTACAATTAGGGTTTCTGTTTCCTCACCTTTAACGTAAGTGTTTTAAACTGCATGCTGCATTCCACGTATAAACATTACGATTCAGTTAATATTTATGAATTCAATTAAGATGGTCACTGCTTGATAAGAGGAAATTAAGTGTATTTATGTAGCGCAGCAATACATTTATTACCAGATATTAAACCAACAATGTTGGCAAGACAGGAGAGTAAATGGCAGGTGGAGAGTTAAACTCATTCACTTAACCAAGAACTACTAAATGCCTACGTGTGCCAACGTGCTAGGCACTGTGTGGGCTACAGTAGGAGTTACTACCCCTAATGTCAAATTATTAATGTGGAGACATTTTAGAGACATGTGAATAAAACTATAAAAAGGCACTATCGGACACATGTCATCAAGAATAAGATTATAGGTGCCCGGAGATTATAGGAGACCTCAAGTGCCCGGAGAAGGGGTCCCCTGTGGGCCACAATGAGTCGAAGTTGCACAGTGCCCCCTTGTCTTCAGCTAGGAGGGGGACCCCTGCTTCTCCACTCTATGGTAAAGCTTAGGGTGTCTTTTACCCAATCATTCATTCAGCAAAGTATATTTGGACCACCGACTAAGTGTCGGGCACTGTGCAAAGCACTGGAAATACAAAGATGAGCCAATGGAGTCCTGGCCCCAGGTTGCTCAGATGGTGAAGGGGGCACTCAAGGTAATGGATGGCAGTGCGGTGTGGCAGTCTGGGTTGGCAAGGACCCACTGTGGCTGCCTTTCCTGACTGGTGGTGGCAAGCTTCCCATTGTGTCCCGACATGGACTCGGCTTCCTTCTAGACTCAGCAACCAGGCAATCGCTACCCATCAATCAGACCTGGCACAAAAGATGGAACCTCTTTGCTTCCCTGGCAACAAGGACTATAATAATACTGCACCCATTTGCTGTGGGAGCACAGAGAAGCAGTTGGTTGGCACTTTTTGGTGGAATTTGGTGAAGAAGTCACGGAGTAGATACAAGTCAAATGGACCTCAGAGAATAAGTAGGTTAGAAACTCCCAGCTTCTTGTTCACTTCCTGTACTGTTGTGGCTTATTTGCAACTTGGAGAAAAGGTAATGGTCCTTGGGAAACACGACTTTTTTGCTAATTGTGGACCCTATTAAGGGTCCCTCAGATCAGGACCCAGGTGGGAGTGGCTGAGCCCTGGCAGGGACGGAGCCCTGAAGTGGGTGGTGAGGCTGAGCCAACCTGGAGGAAGTCCAGGTCACTGGCCCAGCCCTGGGTTTTCTTTGGCAGAAGAATGTCCAGGCTCTTTATGTAGCTGGTGCCGATCAGGCCAGGCGCAGTGAGCTCATGGCCTTCCCTGAGTCCTGGAGCTGGAGGCTGAGGGTGGAAGGGAGTGGAGGGCTGAAGATAGCTCTAATGGCTTCAGACGTGCAGCAGGCAGGGCACCAGGCCCATGGAGACAGGAAACCTTCTGCGCTTTCAGACATTGTGTCATATGATTGTTTATTTGGGAAGAGGACACCATGCAGGGAGCAATGGTGCCCCATCGCCACCTTCTGAGAGAGAAGTCTAGCTGGTGCACGTGCTACCCTCCCCACTCACATGCCCGTGGAGCACACACACACAAAGGCCCACGCCCTTCATCGTCCACGACACTGCCCCCCACTCCATGCATGCGGGTCAGGTGAGATTGTCAAGTTCAAAGAGAAAAGACGCCTCCAGAGCCCTGCTACCTACATTTCTAATTAGCTTTTGCTGCAAGGGACCCAGTTCTCCTGTCTCTCTTGGGCAAGTTATAGCTTGCTGAACCTCAGTTTCCCCATCTGTAAAATGAAGGAAGGAAAACTTCTTCAACCTACTCCTTGAGAAAATAGATAGAAAAGAGCTGTGAAAGAACAGAATGGCTCCATCCGTATAATGAGTAATTTTTGTACTTAACATGACCACATAGGCTCAGAGTTATGGAGTCACAGTGGACTCTGTCCTGGAGGCTCTGTGTGAGAATCTGTTCCATGTTTCTCTCCTGGCTTCTGTGGCGTCAGCAGCCTTCGATGTTCCTTGGCTTATAGATGAATCATCCCGATGTCCGCCTCTCTCTTCATGTGGCATTATCCTTTTGTGTCTTAGTGTCTCCAAATTTCCCTCTTTTATAAGGTCATCACTCATTAGATTTAGGGCCCACCCTAGTGTAATATGACCTTATCTAAATTTAATTATATCTACAAAATTCCCATTTCCAGATAAGGCCACATTCACAGGTTTCAGATGGACATGAACTTAAGGGGACACTATTCACCCAAGTATACAGGGATTTGGTCAACACTGAAAGAGGTCATATCTGGGAATGCAGTGATGGCAGCCTGAAGAGTATAAGAGAGGACATGGGTGGCCCACGCATTGTGTTACGTTTATGCTGTAGCATGCCACGTGGGAAATTTAGCACGATCTGAAAAATGAATGACTGCTCACCTTTTCCCGCATCCTCCGGGGAGCACTGCATTTGATGACCCTGTCAACAAAGCACAGTGACAACTTTGGAGAGGCATTGCTCATGAGCTATGGGATGGGTGATGCAATGTTATGAGTCTGCGGTATTAAGGGACAACAGGAGCTGTATTGTTTCATACAAACAGGTGCTGAAGAGCCAGGACATTGTGACTTACCAGATAATAGGTCTTCACCCACAGTTCCTGGTTTACTGCTCCCCTAATCCTCGAATTTCCTAAGTGTTGACAGAGAGAAGGTATCTTTTTGTTATGTTAATAAAGTGACCTTTGGACCCCATCCCAAATGTAGGGGCTGGTTTCCTGGAACAGGTACCCTATGACTAGAGGTTTGGAACTTTCAGTCTCCAGAGAGAAGAAAAGGGCTAAAGGCTGAGTTTAATGGCCAATGGCTAATGACTTAGTCAATCATGACTACATAGTGAAGCCTCCATTAAAACTCAAAAGGACCACCTGCTTTTCAGAGAGCTTGCACGTCGGAGAACCAGAGTACTTCTAGGTGCACCATGCAGAACCCCAGGCTCCACCAGGACAAAAGGACATCTCCTTATGTATCTCTTTATCTGGCTGTTGATTCATATCTTTTTATGTATCTTGTAATAAATCCGTAGTCTGGTGAGTAAACGGGTTTTCTTGAGTCGTTCTAGCAAATTAATCAAACCTGGAGAGGGGGTTGGGGGAACTTCTGATTTATAGCCAGTTGGTCAGAAGCACAGGTTACAACTGGGCTTGTGATTAGCATCTGAAGTAGGGGGCTGTCTTGTAGGACTAAACCCTTAACCTGTGGCATCTGGTGCTGTCTCCAGGTAGATAGTGTCAGAATTGGGTTAAATTCTCGGACCCCCCTCTGGAGTCCAATTATTGCTTGTTGGTATGGGGAAGCCTCCACCCACATGTTGGACATGGGTTCGAGAACCATTTTCCCAGTGGCATTATGAGTAATAATGGTGTTGCTACCTTTTCTCAAGGTGGGAGATTTAACTAAAAACAGTGCATTTGACACTGTTTTGTAGTGAATGAGAGAGAAAAGGAAAACATGGTGTTCGGACTTGAACAGGAAGAAATGGTGCCTGGATACTATAAGAATCTTTATGTGCATGGATGAAACAATAAATAAATATGTAAATACCTCTTCTCTACTCGTTATTCTATATCTTCATCATAAGTCACTATACTTCACAGGGTCCATGGAGTTCGTGACATGCTTTAAAATTAAACCGCTTTTATAGACGGGCATTCCAGAGCAGACGTTTGCCTGGTGCCCTGCACGTTCTGAATAAAAGCAGTTCTCTCCTTCCACACGGACTCTGAGGGCGGCGAGGGCTCTCACCTGGACCACACCCTCAGGCGAACGCACAGCTCTGTCCCACCTGGCCTTTGGCTAACCAAGGGCCCCGTGGGGGCCCTGGCTCAGTGATAGGTCACTCCCTAATTCTTATGGGAGGGGCAGGAAATGGAGCAAGGAGACAATATAAACTCAAAGAGAGGGAGAATGAAAGAAAGGAAGTAATCCTATGGCATTATGCAAAATCTGAGATAACTAGCAACTGTTTTTCTGATCCTCACAGATTTGGACGGAATCATCCTTGAGAATTGTCCTGGGAAGCTGTGCAGGAGAAGCGTGCACATGTGCACACTTGACCCAATAACTACTGTACTCGCTCAACAGTGGAAGAGTGCATAGCCCCAGGGGCAACTCCCACTGCTGGAGAGACCTTGAAGGAGGCCTGGCTGACCTGGGGGCCTCACTGGCGCCAGCTGGCTCAGCTCCTTAGCCGTGCTTGGGCCAATGGCCATCACTGAACAGCCTGGTTGCTGATCACTCAGCTAACCCCGAGTATTACTTTTGATGGCTTGACCGACAGAGGCTTGGGAACCATATGTTTGGAGGAGGACAGGGGTTAGGGGCTGGTTCTCCTGTGGAGAGTCGCATCAAAGGGTAGGTGGACGAAGTGTGGGGCAAGGGCTCCTGAAAGCTGCAGGGGGCAGGTTAGAAATGGAGTCAACCGTCGAAGGACCCACTGTTGAGGGTCGACCCCCGGTGGCTCTCCGCTGGAAAGTGGGGCAGTCCTGTCTTGTGCACACCTTCAGGTTGTGCAGCCTCACGTTTCAGTTGCCTTGAGTTCCCGTAGCCCTTTATTAAGTAATGCTGGTGATGTCTGGTGGGCGACTACCAACGTTTTTTAATTCTTTCTGTTTTCTTTGGCCCTGTTAAGAAAAAATTATTCTGACACTTGTCAAAATGGTAAGAGAGACTGTGATTAAAGGGGTTTTGCAATAGAGGAGAGAGATCCACAAGGAGAAGGGAGGATTTATAGCCCAGGAAGGATGGGGGTCAGTAGATGGAAATTACTGAGAGGAGACATCAGGGGTGGTTGGGTGCTTGCTAAACTGCCCTAACAGGATTCCTGCTAAAGGCAGGCCCTGATCAGTTATCAAGGGTGGGGGATGAGGAATTTGATCAGATATTGGAGGGGGTTTTTCAAGAAACTGACTTAGTAGGATTCTTGCTACAACTGGACAAGGCAGGAGAAGACAGGGCCAAAGGTCCAGGCCTCGCCAAAAAGAGGGCTCTGAGAAGCCCGTCTGGAGTGTGGTCAGGAAGAGAGTCTTTGTTACCCAACAGGGACCATAACTGTGTAGATGTTTAAAACAAGAAATGAAAACTGATAAAAAAATTGTTTTTAATAATAAAAATACCCTCCCAAGAGATATGACAGGTAAATACAATGTGTAATCCTGGATTGGACCTTGAGCCGAATTTATTTTTCATTCTTGCCATTAGTGAGACAATTGGAAAAATCTAAATATGGTTTAAATGAGATAGTAGCGTTGATGGCTGCTTCCTGATTTTGATTACTATGTAAGAGAATGTCCTTGTTAGAAAACACTGAGAACGTCTTGGTAAAGGAGTGTCTTGTCCTAAGTTGCTCTCAGATGTTAAGGGGAAGGAATTGTCTGTATGGAGAGACAGCAGGGTACAGCAAAGTGGGAAACATTTGCCTTTGTGGAATCTGTGAAGCTCTATGGGAATTCTTTATACTATCTTTGCAAGTTTTCTGAAAATCTGCAATTACTTCAAAAGAAAATTTTTTTTAAAAAAGAGGAAAAACTCATTTAAATATAAAGGACAGAGTCAAATGCCACCTTTTGTAGTAAATTCCCTTCAACCAAGGTTGCACCTCACCAACCTGCCTTCTGGTAACACGGGCTGTTGTTTTCCTGAGATTCTCTGCAGCCTTGATTCCCTCGAAGCCTCTTCTGGATTCTTCTCCAGAGGCAGCACCACAGGACGGGAGGCTGGTGAGTTCCCAGATTCCAGCCCTGGGTCGCCGTGCAGCTACTGCTCTCTCTTCCCAGCTGTGGGACCTCGGTCAGCCTACTGCTGTTGGCATCGGATTTCTCATCTACAGAATGGTCTTTACAAACTGTGTCGCACCCGGTGTCATGAGGAACACAGACCGATGGGCACCGTGAGTTCTGATTCCAGGAGGAGCCGTGTCCATGGTAATTCCCTTCTTTTCCCTTTTCTTGAGTCAGCCTCTCACCGCCCTTGGGACCTAGGTGGATATTTAAATCCCATTCTCTACTAATTTCTGTAAAATTCATTTCAGTAACTAATATTTACAGTTGGCAATATTTGCATAGTAACTCCTTAATGAATGTAACACTTGCCCACACCTTTTCTCATCTGGTTTTCGCAGAATCTTACAGAGCGGGAAAGGTCCCGTTATTATCTCTTTTTCATAGATTTGGAAACAGAGGCACTGAGGAGATGAATGACATGCTTTTCTAGGTTACATGGCTGGTAACTAGTAGGGTCTGGCAGGAGCCAGAAAATCCCATTACCTACGACAAAAAACTTTTTACAGATGCTCCTCAACTTACAATGGGGTTATCTTCTGATAAGTTCGTTGTATATTGAAAAGGCATTTACTGTGCCTAATGCACTGACCAGCAGACTTTGACCTAGCCTACCTTAAACATACTCAGGGACACTTGCATTAGGCTACAGTTGGGCAAAGTCATCTCCCCGCTGCTGTTCAGCATCATAAGGGAATATTGTACTGCATCTCACTAGCCTGGAAAAAGATCAAAATTCAAAGTATGCTACTTGCTGAATGTTTATCACTTTCACACCGTTTTAAAATTAAAAAAAATTTCCTTTTCCCACCGTCTTGGAGCCTGTGGAGGCTGCTGGGAACAGGACTTCTACCACGACAGATCTGTCTGAAAGGCGGTGGTTCAAGGCCATTTTTGTGGCGATGAGCAGGGTCTCCAGAACCAGAGGGAGCACACAGCTCTTCTTAAAATTAAGGGTGTTTATGCTCAAGCTGAAACTGAGTTCTGTCTACACAAGAGATCTGCTGATGTGTCCAAAGCAAAGAACAACACAGTGACTCCCAGCAGCAAACCAAACAAAATCAGAGCAACCTGGGGAAAGGGACCTCGTGCCCATGGAAACAGTGGCATGGTTTGTGCTGAATTCCGAAGCAACCTGCCTGCTAAGGCCATTGGACACAGAGTCCACGTAATGCTGTACCCCTCAAGGATTCCACCTTACTGAAAGGTAAATAAACAGCTCTGTCTGTGTGGCTCAGTTGTTGGGGGGTCTTCTGGCAAAGTGAAGGATTCCTGGTTGGAGTACATGGGTTGGGTTAAAGGGTTGGCCCCTGGTCAAGATGCAAAGGGGGGCAACGGATGAACATTTCTCTCTTTCTTTCTCTCTCCCTTCCCTCTCTGAGATAAGTAAGTAAATAAAACCTCTTCTGAAAAGTAAAAAATAAAATAAAATAACAAAATTTAAGTTGAACCCTTGTAAGTTGGGAACCATCTGTAGTTGCACCTACATACAAACGAGCAAAGTGCAGATGAGTCTTACAAAATTCATTAGACCTCTGTCCCTCTGTTACCACACTTACTCCACTTCTAAAACTACTTTTTGTTCATTCAGTGTGTTAATCTTTTACTGAACACCTCTTAGGTCCTGAGTGTGTGTTAGGCACTGAGGACACCATGATGGGTAAGGAGCTTGAAGTCTTATGGGGAAAAAAAAAAAGAACTGAACAAAAACTATAAACACAGTAAAAGAGCTGCTGTCATTAAAATATTAAAAATGCAGACCATTCTCATCCTGATTGCTTTTAAATTTATGAAAGTTTTGCTTGTGGTGATTAGGTTCTGTAGCCCTGGAGCTCACTGTCTGCAACGTGGAAAACTCCTGCTATAGCCCACAGCAGGGAAAGACAGTCAGTGATGCGCAGCTACATAACATCTGCTCTGTACCTAGAGAAGGAAGGAGAACCTTCCTGATTCAGAGGCATTTCTAATTTAGTGCCCGTAGCCCTCCTTTTTCACCCTGCTAGCTGCATTCCTACTGTCTGCAGTGTCTTGCTGTTCCAGGGCTGAGATCCTCCTAGTACTCCCTGCATGCACTCCCACACTCTGGCTGAGAAGCTTGACCATGTCAGCTGGGTCAGCAGTATTCCAAATGACGGAAGACCCTTTAATGAAAGGAAACTAGACAACCTAATTTAGCAGGGAGACAACCTAATTTGGAGGGCGGTGGCTTCTAGGGCTGCTTAGAGCAAGGATGTTATTTTGCCATTGGAAGCTCTAGCAACTTGGCAGACCGACACCCTGAATCTGAAAATCTCTTGGTTTCCAGGACAGGCTTCTCTAGCCTTATATGTTTTTTTGAATGGTTTGGATAGGTGGTTGTTCAAACTGTTGAATGAATGACATTTATTTACTAGAAAAAGCCAGGCCTCTCTGGCAAATGACACATGACTTACACAAGCTATGTTCCAGATCTCTCTTTTGCGTGTGTGCCTAGCTTTGTGTTGTTACGTCTGATTCCAGAGCATTTTTCTCTGTCTTCACCACTCCCAATGGGCGGTGCCTTATAATGGTGCAATTATTACACGAATGGATAAAATGATTTTTTAAAAAGTCCCTGTGAGTAACACTGGGAAGAAGTGCCAAACAAAAGGTCTACAAATTTATTTTTGTGAATTTTGTGAAGGAGGCCATCTTCAATATTAAAAGACACTAGTTAGGAGCAGCCCCACTGCATTTTTTATTAGTGGATGGCCGGATGGGGACAGGAGGGAGAGATTCGTTTTCTCCCCTGTCCTGGGCGCCGCGCTGCTCAGGTAGGCGCAGCCCCTGTAGGAGTTTGAGGACGGCAAACGCTCCTGTGTCTGAGAGAGGAGACCCCGAGAGGACTCACTGGTAGCCAGGGTACAGTCGCAGGTCCTGCCAAGGCGGGCAAAAGTTCCCACGTCTGCCGGGAGCGCGGAGGGGTGAGTGGCAAACAGGCAGAGGGATGAACTAACTCCTGTGGACCTCGCCTTCCGGTGGCCAGAACGCCTGCCGGAGTGTTGTCTTGCCCGAGACCATTCACGTCGTCCCTCTCAGGCGGAGACGCCTCCCCTGGCCCCCGGCCCTTCTTCCTTGGAAAAGGCCCTTTTTGCTGTCGGTCACTGCACCGCGCAGCGCATTCCGAGGATAGTCTGGAGCCCTTGAAGTGTCCGCGGGGGCGGGGTCTTGCCGTTACGGGGCGGAGCCAAGCCCTGCTAGGACCCGCCCCTTGGCTGCGTTGCTGGGCTCCGGGTGCCTGCGAACGCTGCCTTCCAGGCTGTCCAGGAGTGAGACCGGTGGCCCCGGGCGGGTCCCCCTGGCTCACAGGGTGAGGGTTGCGGGGGACTCGCGCCGGTGAAGTTAGGACCATGCCCGAGCGACCTCAAAGGCGGGTTGCCCGCAGGGGTTTGGGGGCCCTGGAGTGCTGCAAGCTTGTGGCTTC
>PVKM010032313.1:0-16456 GCA_004027735.1 Carollia perspicillata
AAAAAAAAAAAGCAGACTAAGGAAGGTAGAAGAGATAAAATTGGAAAGAAAGGAAAAAGGAATAAAACAAGAAAGAAGGAAAAAGAAGCAAAAGGAGCTGAGAGATAAAAAATAATAAAAATTAAAAAATACCCCCTGGCTGGTGTAGCTCAGTGGATTGAGTGCGGGCCTGTGAACCAAACAACAGTGGTTCTATTCCCATTCAGGGCACATGCCTAGGTTCAGGCCAGTTCCTAGCAGGGGACGCACAAGAGGCAACCATATATTGATATTTCTCTCCCTCTCTCCTTCACTTCTCCTCTAAAGATAAATAAATACAATATTTTAAAAAATAAAAAAAAATTTTAAAGTCAAACAAATGAACAAAAAACAAAAACAAAAACAAACAAACAAACAAAAAACCTCTTGCTGATTTAAAAATGGCCAAACTGTTTTTTCTGTTCTTTCTGGCTACAGCAGGCTGAGGTGTGGGTTTATAGATGTGGGCTCTGGGTCTCCTGAGGCAGGCACACTCTCTCCACATCTGTGGGTGTGGTCCCTGGGTGTTCCACAAAGCTCTCTTTCTCTGGGTTGCGGCCATATTTGCTTGGCCAGGCCACCTCTGGTCACGTGGGCTGGGGCGCAAACTCTTTCCAGGGCTGTGCATGGGTGCTCACATCCCCTGTGTGTTTGCCACTTAGTCCTTACTCCCCTCTCTGTGACTTCAAGCAATCAGTCAGGGCTCTCCCGGTGCTGCTCAAACCCTGCTTGGCTAGGGAGTGAGTGCTGACCCAGCTCTCTCCCAAGAGCCCTATGGCCCACCCAGCGGCCCCAGGCCAGGAGCTGCAGCCTCTCTGGTCCCCAAGCGGATCCCTGGGCCCTTATTGTCCTAAAGCACTCTCCTTACCATCTGGTTTTTCAATGTCTGCTACAAGTTTTGATCTCCTATTTTCATATATGCTATGGTACTGTTGGCTGTCTGCTCTGTTCCTCTGTAGATTGGCCAGGTTTCTCTCCCACGTGTAGGGGGAAGTGGAATCTGCTCCCTCTTATCTAGCTTCCATCTTCAAGTTCCACTGTCCTGTTTTTGAGAGAAGTATCTATATTAAAAGAAGATAAGAATTGGGTAGGACAAGAAAATTCAGTGCTTGAATGAACAGCATATTCTGGGTAGCAACTCTTTATATTGAAGTTGGAATGTGAAAAACTAAGCTATTACTACAAGAGTGACCACCAATAACTGTTAAGACTACTCAGTTTAGTGTCAGACTAATTCCTATCTTAACCCCTCTTTCAAACAGAATACAACACAGTGATAATCAGATAGATTTGTAACCACTATCTGTCAGCTCTTTATGTATTGATAATATTTTGTGAGGATTCATTGCCACAGAAGGACAAAACTATTAAAGATATAATACATATCTTTAGCTAACTGTAAATGCAGTTACTCTTGATAAGAATGACAGATTTGGTTATAGAGTGACATACCATATTTATATGTTATTCTTTTAACATAAACTTGACTGCTAGTTCACCGTGGGTGTTTATAAATCTTTATTAGACTCAGATTCATAAAAGTATTATAAAAATCAATGTCTATTTTTTATAAAAACAAGTTTTGAATGAGTAAAGTCATGTCATATCATGTCAATTGGTTTCTCTATTGTAATAGCTTGGAAGATGGGCCATTTATATTTGCATATAGATAAACCAAGTCATTTGAGACACCTCTATGACTCTATTTTGAAGACAGCTAAAAGCAAAACACTTAAGCTGGTGAATTTACCTTTGAGTATTTAAAACCCACCACTATGTTATTTAAATAAAATAATAGTCTTCAAATTTATGATACAATCTCCTGATAGTCTGATCAACAACAATTAGTCTGAAAAATATAGAGTTTGCTGAAATTTTTAAATATAAAGCTTACTTTTTTAAATATACAAAAGGACAAATTTGCCTTGGGTATTATATGAGTGTGGCAGTGATCCATTTAAGATCTCAGTCTTAAATTACTATTTGTGCTTGACTTTAAGAGAATATTATTTGCACAAAAGGAAGCATGAAGATTAAAGAAAACACAGGATGGCAGTTTTTTAAAATAATTACAACTCTAAGGACTTCAATAAGTTATTATTGGGATTTAAATCATTGAATGTAATGAGAACATAAATGATTCAATTCTCAGAAAAGAATGAGGGAGGTGAAATAACAAATTAATAAAATACTTAGTTACTACTATGTGTTCACACATTTTTCTGGCAGTAGAGGAAAACTGAATAAATCCCCCAATCCCTTTCTTCATTTAAAGTAACTGGAAAGGATTTTGAAATTTTATGTAGTCTAATGTCAATACTGACAGACTGTAGAGGACAGAGATGAGGAAGGGCTGTAGTAGTCTATGATGTCATCCTCAGGAAGGATGGAAATAATAAGTGGGTAATCTTTGTAAGTTATATTTTATAATTTAGTTTATAAGTTATAATTTACATTATAATTTATATGATTATATAACATAATTACATTTCACTTCTTCAAAGATGTAGATAAAGAGATAATAATGGCATGTTGCCAGATAACTTTCAGTCTGAAATATGTTATAGAGAGGGTAGAGATCTGGAGGAAATTGGAGATAAATTTAGATATCAGGAAGAGTGTCAAATTTTTTAAAAGTCTTTTGTGTTTGAATTTAATGTGAAAATAACTAAATTAAAATTGTATGCATTTAATTGCATACACTTATGGAAATATAATTAATGTGGGTAGTAATATGGAAGTCATTCATAGTTATTACAGAAATAAATAGCCAATGTTCACATTAATCGGTACTGCTTCTTAATAGCATATTATTTTTATCCATTTACAAAACTAGGATCATATTGTGTGTGCATGTGAATTATATTGTGAGAATTTTCATATATAATTAAATACTTTTGAAGTGATAGTTTTCTTTTGAAAACTTTTGCCAATGACCTGATAACACCCTACAATACAATGCATACATTGCACCAACTTTGATCAAGTGTCTGAGTTAGCAACTTAATAAATAGCTTTTAAAAATCTGCCATCATCTTTTTCTCTCCTCCATTTCCTTTCTGTCTACTTAATTCTTTCCTCTCTCCCTTCCTTTCTTCATTCTAGCCATTACATATAATTCTAAAAAGGTTATTCTCTAATTTATTATTATTGCTTTATATATAAATACATTTATTATTTCTTTATATGGATAATTCTTGGGAGATAATTACTAGGCAAGATACCTTTCACTGCAGAACAGTTTAAAAAGCAGTACAATGACAATGGCATGTAAGATGACTTGAGGAAACAAAAGCCCAGGGTTAAGAATGTAAACCGAGGTCTAGGTAAGCCACAAACATTTGCAAATATTGCCTCCCTGGTCTCCTTCCTCATTCCCATAGCTGGATTTTCTCTCTCACCTTTCCTTTCCATATTTAGCTTCAGGTTTTTAGTATTTTTAAGATGAGTGTAGGCACGCCTACATAAAGAAAAGTAACATGACAAACTATTTAAAAAGAGCAAATAATAATATAAAAAACACTTAACTTGAAGGAGCAGCATTAAAAATGTCTGGGGCAGGCCCAGGGGACTACACATTATTACTTATTTCTGAATATGTACACAGAGCATAGAGGTGATTCAATTCATATTGTTGGTTGCTTTAAAAAAATGTAGCATCTTTTGTTACAACGGTCCTTTTCATGAACAGTTAAAATAAATAATAAAGTCAACATAAAAAAGAGAACAAAATTACTTAACAGATTATGAGAATGATTTTACTTTTACTCAGTGTTCACAAATACAGATATAAAACACCCATAACCTTGATTCTGTATCTAATTCTGCGGTATTAACTCCACTGAGGTCTCTTTTATAAGAGGAGGATACAAAATAATATTTGTAAAAGTATATTTTTATGATGCTCAGAGTGCTGTGACATAACTAAGAATCACAGGTTTGAAGAGATCCCTATGTAGAAATTCCAAACCTCAAATATATTTTGCCCTTTTGGATTGGTTATTTGTATCACTTTCATACTATACCAATAACTAATTCTGAAATTCAAGTAATTTTACACAATTATTTAATCAAGATTATTATTAAATATTATGTTTTGAAGAGATCCTCAATTATTTGTGTAGTCCAACCTAATTTTCTAAATTTTTGGTTATAATATGACAGTTTCAATCCAAGTAACCAAAATAAGCATTCCATTTTGATCTAAAGAGGTAAATCGGTAGTAAAACATAAAAGTTGTCAAGAGCTCTTCTTGCCTAACATACTGGCATTAGGAAATATGAACAAATAATCTTTCTCTTATTTTACATGTTGTGTAGTGATTTTATAGTGTCATTTACCTAAGACCCTGACATATTTATTTGCATTTGTATCTTTTGTTTTCATACTCTTTCACTGTTTATTTTTTCCTCCTACATATCACAGCTAATACTAAGCTAATGAATTATTTCATTTAGCATAATGTTCTCTAAATTAATATATGTTGTCAGATGGCAAGATTTCTTTTTCTTATGGCTGAATATTTCATTTAGATAATACTGTTCAACCTTTTTCATCTCATGGCACGCAACCATAATTACTAAAATTCTGTGGTACACCGAAAAAATATGAATTTGCTGATATGACAAAAACAGGTATAATTTTGATTCATGCACATCAGGTTGCTATGGTTGTGCTGCTTGTTGATTTTTTTTTTGACAACCCTAGAGAAAAGAGGTCAGTGTCCATGATTAAATAATCAGGTATGACATGTTTAAAAAATTCGAGCAGCACACTGGTTGAAAATTACCACATTTATATTTCTATATATGTAATCTTCTTTATCTGTTCATTCACCCATGACATTCAGGCTGTTGCCATATGTTGCTTATTGTGAATGATGCTACAACGAACATGGGAGTGCAAATATCTCTTCAAGGTACTGATTTTGTTTCTTCAAATAAAATGCTGGAAGTAGTATTACTAGATCATATGGTAGTTCTATCAAAAATTTTTAAAGGAATTTCCATATTGTTTTCTATAATGGCTGTATCGGTCTGCATTTCCACCAACAGTGTACAGGATTCTCTTTTCCCCCATCCTATTTAACACTCGTTATTTTTTGACTTTTTGATAATAGCTATTCTAACATTTGTTAGGTGATATGTTATTGTGGTTTTGATTGCATTTCACAGACGTAACTGTTGTTGATTACCTTTTCAATGTGGCTGTTGACCATTTGTGTTACTTTTTATGAGAAATGTCTATCTATGTCCTTTGCCCATTTTTCATTTAGATTATCTGGGTATTTGCTGTTGAGATGTTTGAGTTCTTTACGTATTTCCTGTATTCATTCATTTTCGGATGCATGGTTTGCAAATATTTTCTCTCACTTTGTATACTGTCTCTTCACTCCATTGACTGTTTTCTCTACTGTGTGGACTCTTTTAAGCTTGATGTAATTTTATTTGTCTGTTTTTGCTTTTGTTGTCTATGCTTTCTGGGATCATACTAAAAAAATCATTGCCTGGACCAATGCCAAAAAGCTTATTTTCCTATTTTTTCTTATAGTTTCATGGTTTCATATCTTACATTTAATTCTTTAATTCATTTTGAGCTTATTTTTTAATAAGTGAAATAATATAGGATTCAATTTAATTTTATGCATGTAGAAAAACATTAACATAAGGAAAAATAGAATGCTAATAAATATGTGGAAATTAAGCAACACACTTCTGAACAACCAATGGGTCAGAGAAATCAAAAGAGAAATAGAAAGATAGCTTGGGGGAAATAAATAAGGAACGAAATGTACCAAAACTTATGAGATGTGGCAAAAACAATTCTAAGAGAAAGTTTATAGTGATAAATATATATATAAAGGGAAAAATGATACCAAATAAAGTACTTACTTTCATACTTCAAGGAACTAGAAAAAGAACAAAATAAATGTAAAGTTATCAGAGAGAAGGAAGTAATAAAAATCAGAGCAGAATTAAGTAAAACAGAGACCTGAAAAACAATAGAAAAGGTCATTGAAACTAAGAATTGCTTTTTCAAAATGATAAATGAAATTGGCAAACCTTTAGCTAAACTAATTAAAAAGAGAGGAAATTCAAATAAATAAGATTAAAAATGCAAAAGAATACATTATAACTCATACCACAGAAATACAAAGGACCCAAGAGACTGCAATGAACAACTACACACCAATAATTGGACATTTTAGAATAAATTGATAAATTCCTAAAAACATATAGCCTACCAAGTCTAAATCATGAAGAAATAGAAAACCTGAAAGGGCCAATAATGAATAAAGAGAATGAATCCATAATCAAAAACTTTCTAAAAGATAAAAGCACAGGGCCAAATGGCTTCATTTGTGAGTTGTACCAAACATTTAAAGAAGAATTAATAACAAATCTTCTTAAACTCTATTTAAAAATCAAGGAGGAGAGAATATTTTCCAACTCATTTTAAAAAGCCAGCATAACTTTCATACCAAAGCCAAACAAAAACACTAAAAGAAAAAATATATATAAGCCAATATCTTCAATGAACATAGGTGTTCATTCCCAACAATGTACTAGCAAATAGAAATCAACAACACATTATAATATTATCAAGTGTGAGTTTTCCTTGGGAGGCAAGGAACATTTAACATATGCATGTCAATAAATGTTACATATCACATGCACAGATTGAAGGACAAAAATCCTATTATCATATCAAATATGCAGAAAAAGTATTCAACAAAATTCAACATTCCTTCATTATAAAAACTCCCAACAAATTAGGTATAGAAGAAATGTACCTCAACATACAAAATTCAATTGTGCTTCCATACATCAACAGCAAATTATTCAAAAAAGAAATTCAGAGAATAACTGAATTTACAATAGTATCAAAAATAAATATAATTCTTAGGAATGAAGTAAATAAGGAGGAAAATGATAACTACACTGAAATCCATCAAGTATTTATGAAATAAATGTAAAAATACCTCACATTCATAGATTGAAAGGATTAATATCATTCAAATGTTTGTAAAACATATCTGAAAATTTAATGCAATTCCTATCAGAATTCTAAGGACATTTTTCACAGAAATAAAAAAAAGACTGTGAAATTTATATGGAACCATCATAGATCCCAAATAGGCAAATAAATCCTGAGCAAAAACAAAAACAACAAAGATTCGGAGGTATCTCATTACCTGATTTCAAAATATGCTAAATAGCTAATGTAATCAAAACTGGCAGACAAACAGACATATAGATCAATGGAGAATAATAAAGAGACTAGAAATAAACCCACACATTTACAGTCAATTGATCTTTGATAAAGGTGCCAGGGACACACAATGGGAAAAAGGGTGTCTGACCAGTAAAATGATGTTGGGGAAAGGTACTTTCTTTTCTTTTCATTTTCATTATATCTGTTTTTTGCCAAGTATATGTTTTCTGAGGATATGATTTTATTTTAACTGTTTCTTCCTGAAAATCTTATTTGCTTCACTAAATAGTAAAATTCATAATTCAGACATTTAAAGGAGCAAAGCAGAGTTTACACTCCTGGTCCCCACATCTAAGTGTGTAACTTGGAATATTTCGAGAGTAGTAAACTTCTTTTTCAGAGATATTTAAGTATCACATTATATTTTGAGACTCTCATAGAAAAGTACCACCTATGAGTAATCTGACTGCCAGTGTTACCAAGAATAATGTTTGTAAAGTCGAACTTCTATTTGTCTTTCTGACACCCAGAGTCCTACACTATTTCCTCAATCCACATAGCCTTCCATTAAACACAGCTCCTTAAAAATACTTTCTCAGTGCTTCCTATTTTTCATAGTACCTACCCTTGTCTCTTATTAATTTATTTAAACATAGTTATTGAGTATTTACGGTGTATAATCCAGTGTTGTATGTGTGGACTAGAGAAATGAATGAGAAGATAAATGAGAAACAAATTCAGTCATAAACCACCCCACTTCCACAGTTTCTTTCCTTATTTCTTACCTTAACTCCGAGTCTTCTCTCAAAAATAAATAAATAAATAACAAATAAACAAACAAATAATGAAACCACACTTGAGGTAAAATCTTTGTCGAATCTTGACTGATTCAAAAATTTTCAGGAAAAATTCCAAGTTTATAGCCATGAATATATAGTGTTTTGAGAGCAGAGCCCCTGTTTTTGTCTAAATTTCCATCTCTTTCATATTTTACACTTTATATATAGCAACTTTATAGAAAAACAATTTTCATGCTAAAATATAAAATGCTTATAATTCCCCATTCACCTTGTCCTGTTTTATGCCTCTTTGCTCGTGTTCTCGCTCCCTAAGAAACACACTTGTGACTTTTTAAATATCATTATTCTTCCCTCAGTCAGAAGTCTTCTCTCCTCCAGGTATTCTACCTTAAATCTCAGATTTAGGCAGTACTTTTTGTTGTCTCTGCTCTCACAGCACTTGGGCATATATTTATCTTAGAATTAATAGGTATATGCAAATTGTCTGTTGATGTTTTGCCTACTATTCAAAATTGAAACTTCTTGAGAGCTGGAAACGTTATTTCTTCATTTTTTAAATTTCTTTTCTGTAGCTCAGTGGTGGGCAAACCATATTTGAAAAGGGACAGGTAATATATAGTTTAAGCTTCATTGGTCACACACACAAGTTTTATCACACTCAGATCTGCTGTTGTGACACCAAATCAGCTATAGGTAATAAGTATATGAGAGATCATGGCTATGCACCAGTAAAACTTTACTTATTGAAATAGGTTTGCTGGCCTTATGTTGCTGACCCTTGCTGTAGCGTGGTGCCAATAACATAGTGCCAAATACATGTTGAGTGAGTAAAAGAATAAATGAATCCCTGATTTATTCCTGTGCTTAAATTCTAAATTCGTAACATTCCTAGTAATCTGTTTCCCTCTGGAAGGGCCCTATGCTATAACGTCCTATTGGACTAGTGACTGGTATCTTTTCTTGGAATCCCAGGGAAGTATTTGGCAGACTTTTACCTATTAACAAGCTTTCCTAACATCTGCTGCCTGAAAAATAATTTTCTCTACATCCCTAGTTTTCCCATTGATCCTATTCCTATGTGAAGTCCCAATGTCTCTATTGCCAGCATCCTGCATAGCCAGTCATTTAACAATGCCTGCATATCTTCTCTGCACCAGGGACTGTAAAGTGGAGATGAATCAGACATGGATCTCACTGCCCCAAGGCTATGTGTTTCAAGGAGAATTACAATCAGGTATGGGAGTGGAAAACATATTCCATTGAATTAAACAATAACAGAACTTTTCGCTCTCAAAAATCAATAATGTCATAGGGGCTTTATGGCTTCTGGCAGCTTAGTGATGCTTTTAAGAACTCAAATTCTTCCTATAGTCTGTGGTATTCTCTTTTGATAAGATTTTTGTCCCCATGTTCACAAAATAGCTGCCAAATATCTAGGAACCACACCCACTTCCTAGGTAGGAAGAAGGAAGAAAGAGACTAGAACACCAACTATTTCCATGTATGTAATTGTCTTTATCACATGAGCATTTTTAACTGAAATGCTGATTGGAAAATTAGAATACATCCAAGACATGGGTTTGAATGGATATTGAGTACATTTTCCATAAGTATGTGCCTCATTATATTACTTATACACACTGCTATGCAAATCTGAATGTTTTGTTACTCTTGCAAATAGGTCTAAAATTCCCAACTGTAGACAAATGATTTTTATAATTTTCTTACACATATGTTAAATTTGTGCTATTTGTCATTATGTAAATTTAATGTTACATTAGGACTACTTTGTGTGCAAAGTATTATGCTGTTTATTTAGCTCTCAGTGTCTTAACGTCTTCACCATAAGACCTCTTGCAATTGAAGGGATTTCTCCTATTCTATATAAATATTAGCACATTTTTTGTTATGAAATCCCACATGGTGAAAATACAGTAGATGTCTTATTATTTGATATCTGAACAGTAATTTAAATTTTCAAAGTACTTAAAACTTATGTATCCATTAATCTTATTTGAATATTATTTTTGGCCCACTTTTATTTTTATTGTGAAGAATGGGCTTTTAGTAAAGAACTACAGTAATTGAATGTTATAGTTAATGGACAAAATATCTTACATTCATTTTTTCATAATGAATTCCCCATATCTTCATATTTAAAAATGCATACCTAAAAATAATTTGGTTGTAATTCCACATTTTATAGACATATTGCATTAAACTTGTCACTGCAGAACTGTCTGTTTTGTGGTAATGATTATTGTTAATTACTGATATTTTAAAATAATGGGAATACAGTGATAAAATATGTTATCAATAACTCTCTATTGAAATATAGCACAATAGGAAGAAAGTAGAAAAACTTAAAGGGCAAATGGAAATTTCATTATCTTTTAGAGCTAGAACACCATCTTTCCTGTGACTGCATGAATATTATAAGCTTTCTACCTTACTGTTTTTACTTACTCCTTAGAGATGTATCTATAAATAATTTAATGTTGAAGAAGGATTATGTGAAGGGTGATACATAAATGCTAAGTAATATTACTTTATTTTCAAGAAGGTTATCAAGAATGCTTGAATTTTCTATAAAAATTTCAATCACAATTATAATAAATCCATTTAACTAGTAAAAATAAAACTGTATTCAAGAGACATAGCAAGTTTTTGAATTGTTTCTTATAGCAACAAATATAGCATTATTTGTTATGGTCTGCTAACCCTCAAAATAATATATTATTATATATGATATATTTAGAATCCCTTCCTTCATCAGTAAGTGTAAAAAAATAATCCCTCTCTTTTTGAATTTCTCCTCCCCTTTTCTTTCTGGTTTATCTTCTAGAGTTAATTTGTGACACCCTAAAATTGAGCTCTTGCCAAAATAAAAATTAATCTTTGCAAATGAAGTCTCAGATGTTTCTTTTAGGTTATTATAATCAACATTGATATTAATAAGAGAATAGATACTGAAGTGAGACTTATTGGGCTTTAAATCAACCTCTACTATTTTTATCTTAATATAATTTTACACTTACAAAAATATTGCCCATATATTACAGGGTTCCCATATTCACTTTAGTGGATTCCTCTTACATTAGTATGTGGCAAAACTATACTACAATTATAAAAAAATGCTCATACAATCTATTATCTAAATTAGAAACTTAATCAGTATTTATCCAGATATATCATTAATGTCCTTTTATTGTTGTTTTTCCAGGGTCCATTCTACAAGCCCGCATTACACTGAATTGTTCTCCTTAGTCTCTTCCAGTCTGCAACAGTTCTGCAGTCTTTCCTTCTTCTCTTTAATGGCCTTGAACTTTGGTTGAGTATTGGTCAATGCTTGTTTAGAATAACCCTAAACTTGAGTTTGCCTAGTATTTTCTCTCTTATTGATATAACTGACATATAACATTGTTCAAGCTTAAGATACTGATTTATACAGTTATATATTGCAATAAGATTACTACCCTAGCATTAGCTAACACCTCTACTACCTGACATAACTATCATTTCTGTATGTCTGAGTGTATGTATGTGTTTTATAGTAAGAATATTTAAGATCTAGTTTCTCAGAAACTGTGAGGTATTACAGCATACTATTAATAAAATGTATAATAGATCGTCAGAGCTTATTCATCTTCTAATGGAGAAGGAAAACTACTGTATGATATCATATGTGATAATATCTAAAAAAGCAAGAGTTTGTACAAACAGAGAATATATTGGTGGCAAGAATGTGGGGGTTAGGAAACTGGAGAGTTGTATGTTTCCTTATTATTAGATTAAGAATTCTAATCCTTACTCCAATTAAAAAATAAAGGTATATTTCCTGACACCACTCAATAAAATATTTTATCAAACACATGCAGTTAATTTGCTTTTGGTATTGTGACTTCAAAACAATCACAAAGCATTCATTAGGAATGTAGGAAAATAAAATTTTTTTGTTGTTTCTTCCTTTTGCCATTTTTAAGTGATGAACTCTATTTTAAGGGCTAGCATTTCATGTAAATTTAGTTGTATTCCTTTATGTCACAAATTCTGATACAAGTTCAATTTCTTCCCTACACATTTTCCAACAAAGAGATGAAAAGAGACCTCGAGTATGCCATTTTCCGATTCTTCTGCACGTGCCAACTTAGGTGCCACGCTAGAGTAGATGCCCCTGCAGAATTTCAGTGAACTGCCGTGCTCTCTCCATTAAAAAGTCTGGAAAAATGAGTACACCTTTAGACTCTCAAGCACAATAAAGTATAGATGTACAATTACCGTCATTATTATAATTGCACTACTATGCAAATTGAATGACTTCAATGACTTACCATTATATTATAAAGGCTGTCTCAGAAAGTGTATGCGCAATCTGTTACATCTTATAAAATATGAAAATAGAAAAAGTGGGCAATATTAAATTAAAAATACAATGGATGCATACATTATTGAATACTAATATTCAGACAGATGCTGGTAAATTGTATTGAACAAGTTCATTTTACTTATTATTGGCACTTTTTTTAGGTAACAAATAGATTAGTGAAAATTCTCCATTCTGGCAGTGTCTTTATAGCTCATTTATTTTGCCTTCTTTAATGCACTAGTATGAAAATCTACTTTTCAGCCCACTTTGGTTGAAATTTAATTTACTCACAGGCAAAGTTATGTATGTTACAATACAATGAATGTAGTAGGGTAAGGGCATAAATTCTCAAACATGAGATGAGATGGCAGGAATTCGTGGCCAATTGTCTATATAAATAATTATTGTTTTTCAGATAATATTTTACTCTATTACTTTTGTACTCTGATATGTTTTAAACACTATTGCCACTTTTATTTCTTAAAACTGATAAAACAATAGAGGATAATTCAGTGATTATTCAACTCTAGCACAAAAAATAGTTACTTAAGAGTCTCAAATTCAATTTATCAATTACTGAATTTTTTGGACTGTAAGATGCACCTGACCATATGACATTCCTAGATTTTAGAGGACAAAAATAGGAAAAAGTTTTGAAGCAAAAAATGTGGTAAATATTTAATAACATAAAAAACATAGGCCGCTGCCCACCCCCACAGTGAGCCAGGTAAGTTACATTTGGACTATAAGATGCACCTTCCCTTTCCTCCCAAATTTGGGGGGAGTGCATCTTATAGTCCAAAAAATACAGTAAGTTTTAGTTATAATCATGTACAGAGAAATACAGAAATTACTTTTCTAAACCCCCCAAATGATAACATGAGGCATAATATTTGGTTATTTAATTTTTTTGAAGAAATTATTATTTAGAAAGCAAAATGTATATTTTGTTACTCAAAGTTTTATTGATTTATATAATTTTGAGTTGGCATTATCTTTTAAAAAATCTTATCTATATATCTTACTAATTTGAAGATAAGATATAAAACATCATCTCAACCTTATCTTCTAAATTTATTTAAAAGTGTTTATTAATGAGCTACTCTGTGGCTGGCACTTTTCTTGGAGTTGGAGGGAGGTGAGCTTGAGATTTTCCCCAGGCCAGAATGTGAAATCCAGGCACGTGCCTCTAAGGCAACACTGAGCATCACTGGTCTATGAAGAAGGTTGCACACCTAGAGGGAATGTCTTTGCTGGCTACATTTCAAGCAGGTAGTAAACTGAATTTTGCAAATACTATCATTTTTAAGGCTGCCAACTTAAACAGATGATTTCAGAGGTGGTGGTGGACAAATTCTAGACAGACCCAGTCCATGGCACAAGGAGCATGGAGGCCCTTTCAAGATAAAGGCTTTGAAACAGAGGAAAGATAAACTCAGATATGATCAAAAGAAAGAGGCAGATAGCAGGCGAGTTTAGGAGAGGGATGAGGAAGGGGAAACAGTGCATATGGGGATGAAGACAATCACAGGATGATGATGGAAACAAAGATTTACCTGTGTCTCAGAATCTGATGAAAGAAGAATGTTTTTAAGCAGTCACTATCCAGTTCACAGAGTTTTTATTTGTGTTATTTCATTAAAAATAATAATATCTGTTAATACTTAAAGAGCCCCTGCTCCACACCCAGACAGTGTTCTAAGAGTGCTACAACAACTCACATAGCAAT
Organism: Carollia perspicillata; assembly: GCA_004027735.1. Classification (NCBI taxonomy): domain Eukaryota; kingdom Metazoa; phylum Chordata; class Mammalia; order Chiroptera; family Phyllostomidae; genus Carollia; species Carollia perspicillata. The sequence continues at coordinate 14,129 of PVKM010032313.1, forward strand.
TCTATATATAATTATTAATATTTTTGCTATTTGATGAAGAAAAATGATACACAAATGACTGAGTAAGTTAAAAAGTTTACATGATTAGCAAGCAGTTGAACTGGGATTCCACAGAGTCTGGCTCTAGTCTTTCCTCTTTCCCATTGTGACATATTAACTTTCAAATATTTAATCAGGTGGTACCCTTTTCTTCTCTTATGTAGAGATGACCTTAAATTAATGTTATTCCCTTTATCAAAAGCACTAAAAAGATTACTTTTGCTGTACTGACACTGTGAAGATTTGTTCAATCGCTACAATCTTTTTAGGAAAAAGAAACCAATAACTATTTTCATTAGATAAACATGCATATATATTTGTGATAGTGTCTTTTTCTCATCTTCTTCTTTCAATTCTTATTTCCTTCTTTCCCTCCTCCTTCCTTCCCCCTTTTTCCTTTATTTCTCCCTTCTTGTTTTTTCTTTCTTTTTCAGGTAAGTTTTGCCTTTGGTTTTACCTCTCTTTGTTATATTCTTCAAACTGTATTAATATAGGAAAAATAAGATAATGAAATAAAAATAAAATGATCAATGATATAGTTACTTATTAAACATATAACTACTGAATGCCTGCAAAAAGTTTTTGGTGTATGTGACAGATTTAAAACCTTGAGGGATTTATATATAAACTCTCAAAGCTAGAAAAGCAGGAAAATACTTCAGTTTGTCTGAAAGATAAAACTTTCAGAGTTTGTTAGCTCTGGATTGAGCCAATATTGTTGATTCTTTCCACAACATTGGCCATAATTCCAACCATTATTCTTATCTACTTAAAGATCAATTTATATTTATTTCTCTTCTGAGTTATCTGCAATTTGTTATTCTTTGTGTGTGTGTGTATGTGTGGATTGGTGGATTAAACCTCTACTAAAGTATTAGCGTACACAATGTGCCTGTTGAAATATTAAGTCAGTTTGAAATTTACAATGTTTGAATCATTGAATTCCTGATTTTTAATTCTGAGACTAGGATAATATTTTCTATTGAGTTCATTCATTCTTATTGGCAGCTAAATTCATGCCTAAGTCTTTGTCAATATCAATTATTAATGATTTCAGTAATTTAGTACAAAAATGCAATATAATTTTATATAAAAATTTACTCATAAAATGAAACTTCTTTTTTCTTCTTAATGTAGACTAAATGTTACTAAAATCTTTCTTACATGATTGATTATTCCCTGAATAGATGCATCAAAAACATGGGGAAATGCCTAACAGGGCTGAGGGATTTTGATCCACTTCAGCTGTGCTGTGCCTCACCTAGTGATTCAGAAAATCAATGGCATATCAGCTTAGTAGTCACTGATCCGTGAGGTAATTGCACCTTCTATATCTTCAGCATAAAGATTCTGAAATGGGTGAAGCCAGTAACCAGAGGGTGAAACACCTTGTTATTTTCAGTTTTTGTGATCAGATTGGGAAATAACCATCTCAGTCTGTATTTTTGAAGGAAAAATTATATTGCCTCAGATAAAAACTTTCATCATATTTAGATTGTTATTCTCTCAAACAACTGACTTTATTGTGTTACCCGTTATATTTACCTACAAAGCTTGTGTGTAGTCTTCTTACCTAATTTATTTTATAAAAAGGCACTCTGGATTTAGTATAGAGAACTGGGCACTTCATTTTGTTGTTAATATGGTGGGAAATTATCCCCATAGTTTTGTTACGCTGCTTAGAAATGTCTTATCTATCTAGATAAGAGTTCTTCTTCAGGAAAGAGATGTGGGCTTAAGTAAATACTAAACAAACTGAGTATTAACACACAGGGAGAAAGTAAGATTAATGATCTGACAAAACATTAATTAAAAGAAGGAACATTGCCAAGATTTTCATGTATAATTCCAGTCCACATAATATAAAGGCAAAACTAATTTACTGTTTCTTATTTGACAACAAAGGAAATGCTTTATATTGATTACTTTTTTTAAATGTGTGCACATATAACATGGTAATGCTATATAATCGGAAACATAGTTGTTTAACCTCAGAGGTTTGCATTTATTTTCCAAAATTCCACAGGGACAACAGAGCATTTCTTTGAAAAAAAAATGGGTTTGCACTTATTTCTGCAGGTTTCTAGGCATACATAAACATCAAAGATCAATTTTGGTCTTAATTAAAGAAAATAATCCTAAAACATTTGGCAATTTTTACTTCGAGCCATTGCCAGTTTGCACAGCCCGACATATGCTGAAAATTTTATATATAAATGATATATTGCAAAATTTATCAGTAAGAGCTAATACAATCTCTAAAAGTTTAATTGTGCAAGTATCAGTAGT
>PVKM010032314.1:0-16451 GCA_004027735.1 Carollia perspicillata
TTCAAAACTCCATAGATATCTAGAACCTCAGTCAATTATTATTTATTCTTTACTGACTCTTTTAATGGGAATAACAAGGTTACAAGCTTACAAGGACAATGAGAAAAGACTTGAGAGTGATGAGATTTTAGAATTTATCAAACTGGGTACTTTTACCTTCTGCCCAAATGGTGTTGCTCACATTTCTTACATGCTCACAGAAGCCAATCTTGCCCTGGCTGGGTAGCTAAGTGGGTTAGACCATTGTTCCAATATATCAGGGTTGGGAGTTGTTTTCCTTGGTCTGGGCACATACAAGAATCAACCAATAAGTGCATAAAACAAATCTCTCTCTGTCTCTCTCTCTCTCTCTCTCTCGCTCTGTGTGTGCATGTGTGTCTGTGTGTGTGTGTGTATGTTCTTTACTCTTCTTCTCTAAAATAAATAAATAAAAATACAGTAAAAATTCAAACAGCTAATCTTAAGAAAGGCAAAGGAAAAGCAGGACACCAGTTTGAACCTAAGCTGAACAGTAATGTTTCATATATTCTGCTTTTGCAAATGGGGTCCTGAGATGAATAGGAATATTAGTCTAGATTAGGCTGGGCATCTCCTAACAAGCCAACGATGTAAATATTGTTACCTTCTCCACTATGAAATGAAGAAGCAGACACATGGCAAAGATAAGCAGCTCGCCCCAGGTCACAGAACTTATAATAAATGACATACCTGTCATTTATTGACCTACCTGTCTGGGTCCAATGAAGAAAGTGGGACCCTACCCATGTGTCAACTCATGTGGCTAAAGCCGCAAAGGGCAGCTAAAGGTGGTGGAATCTGTGGAGAAAAGTATTTGGGACCAGATGGAAGCGCCCCTGATTATAGGAAGGATGGTGATTCATTCCACACCAAAGGACTGGCTAAGGAGAAAATTTTCAACTTGTGGTAAATCATAGGATTAACATGTGGTGATCACAGGACATACTGAGTCTCCAGCTCTCTACAGCATTACTAAAATGCACAAGAATATGCTCCTTCGGCTGGGTCAAGCACGGCTTGTTCTCTGAATTTCTAGAATTCTTGTCTTTTCCCATTTCCTGTCAGGGCTATACAAGCATAGAAGATAACAGTGTGATAAGAGCTCGAATATTAATTCGGCTTCTGTTTAAAATGCATAAAGCTGAGAGAACATCACTCCCACCTTATTAACTAGAAGTCAGATATTCTACAAGAATTTTAACTTTTCTGTGTGACTTTCATTGCACCTTGACAGTACTCTAAGCTATGCAAAGTATTTGATCACAGACATAAGGAGAGTAGAAAGTGGGTCTTTTTTTTTCCTTTTTATTTGTCGGCATCTCGGCACCTCAGCCTTACCCACTCTCTACCCTGTCCTTGGAAATCAGTTTCGTGGTAAATCAGGTCCATGGGAAAACCTCAACAGGCATGATCATAAAATGGGTACATTTCATCTGATCATCCCCATGGACCCAGGATCTTTTGGCTCCATTGACTGGAAAAGCGGCAGAAGGAGGGGGAGAACATAGCAGGCAACTTGAAATTAATGTGAATATGTTTTATTTGATAAAGTCATTCACCACTCTTTGGAAATGCAAATGATCAAAAAATTTATGGGAGTTTTTTTTTTTTTATACGGAGAGCAGCAAATGATAACTCTCCTCCTAGAACAACAGAAAATCTATCCCCCCGATCAACGGTACTTAGAGGAATTGGGTTCACCAGGAAGACTTGTGCATGGTACCTGCTGCCCTTGAAGTGGAGAACACAGTGAGAGCATCAGGCGCTCTGTGCCTGCTAGAAACTGGAGGGGAAAGCAGGCCGCCTGTTAGGGAGGCCTCGAAGGGTCTCCAGGGAAACAAGGGTAGAAGGAGACATAGCTATCCTCCCACTTCCCTTTTCTGGAGCAATAATACCTCATTTTGCCAGAGATAATGCACACTTTTTAGCCCGCATTTTTGAGGGAAAAATAAGGATGTCCATTACACATGGGTAATACCAGAAATACCTTGTATTTTGTTCTTGTGTTTTGTAAAATTATTCGTTACATAAAATTTCTTGTACCATAGTATGTTCAAAAATAAATGTTCAAATTCTTTTATAATACCAAAAACAAGCATTTGAATATAAATAAATAAATAATCGAATGAAAAAATTAAAACGAAAGATTTTTTTTTCCTGCAAGTTTGGGCCAAAAACATGGCTGCACATTATACATGGAAAAACATGGGTCGTGGCTTTCCTTTTTTCCTTCAGGAAGAGCGCCACCTCCTCCTCCAGGGAGACCGCCCTTGTCCACATTGACTGCAGCCTCTGCCTCTAGCAATGTGATGCCCCCTCTGTAGAGAGAAACCTTTTCATCCGAACTTTTCTTCACCTGTGATGTTACCTGAGCATTTTCTTCATCATTTTGGCTCTCACCCTTCCCCTCCTCCCTCCATGACAGGATAGTGTTCAGGGGAACACAGTCCCTTATGTTTTCTTTGTGTCTCTCCCCTCGGGTCATCTTCGGTGAGCATTAGTTTGTCCCTGGGCAGGTGGAGATGGAAGGGACCTCGGCTTCATCAGGTCTTCTTGCTTTGCCTTCTGGGCTCGTGATATTTTGTTCTCTCTGGGGCCTACCCAATAACATCAGTCTTGATGTGGCTGCTTCTTTACAAGCTTAGTTGTAGGACTTTGGTTCAGCCGGATTTCAGGTGGTTCTCAACGACGGCTGTTCTTTAGTCTAGTTGTAATTCTGACGTGGTTGCAGGAGGAGGCAGGTACCACATTTACCCATGCCACCATCTTGACCCCAATGCCACCATTTTGACCGCAAATCTTAACTTTTCTGGAAGCCATCCGAGAGCTGAGGTTTCAAGACACCAAGCAAAATACAAAGGGTAGCAAGCTCCTCCTAGAAGGAAGGGAGACGTGAGTCTTTCACCTTTGGCAGAGCCTGAGAGGAACAGCTAACCACCACAAAATCAGGTAAGGAGAAAAACAACTAAAATTTCAATAAATTATGAAAAGCCAAATGTGGGCTAGAAGGGAGCTGTTTAGAATGTCTGGGGGCCCCAGACACAAGGGGAATCTGCACTTACTCACAAGCTCTTCACCAAAGACCTCCCCTGGGCATTAACAAAGATTGGGGGCCTGGCAGGAGACCTGGTAACCCCTGTCCTTGTCTGTAGGCATGAAAAATCCATCTCTTGCAATACTTCACCAGTCTTTCTGTCAAAGGAAACAAGGGCCCGAGGTGCCCAGTCGAGGGAAAGGGAACATCCCCACCCCCAGGGAGCAGGTAAAAGCTGCTGTTTCTAAGGGAGAGGTGGAGTCAACCGTCATCTGTCCCTGAGGGAGGGGCAGGTCCTTCCTGTCCCCACTGCCAGCCTTACCCTGGGTAACAAGCAAGCGGATCTACAGCTGGAGGAGAAGCAGGACTCCGGGAGGAGTAAAAGAGGCAACAGCCTTTTGCCTTGTGGAGAGTGGACTATAGTGGGTCCAGGATGCCTGGTGCAAAGCTGGGATCTGTTGCCAGTGGGAGGTGAAGGAGAACAATCTCCCAGCCCGTAGCCGCCCCTCCCAGACTCAAGGTAAGGTGCGGGGTCATCTGTTGTTGAATGTGATTTAGCCTACCCTAACTTAATCATCCTCGTACTGGAATCAACATGACAAATAAAAGTGGAATGTGGAGCCAGTCTTGGGGGAAGAAATATCAGCTGTGTATTAGCTTATGAAATATAGATAAGCGTGGCTGTTTCTCGAATGGAATTGAGGCTGGCAGTGATGCACAGTTTCCTTTTCTGCCCTCATTTCTATGACCCTATCACTGTTTCGGTATTTTGACTTCCAAGAAAAAAACGTTCTACATGTAATGCCATCTTTTAGGAATTTTAATAACCTGTCGTTTTCTGTTTGTTTTGTTGCGGGCAAAACTCACCATCTTGAGGTTTATTGTCACACATTAAAATATTTGTAATTAAGGAAGATTTGTGCCATTTAATCATTTTTGGAATTTTAAAACATTCCTGGAACAAATCAACCCCCTGTTGAAATTTTCATTTTCGGGCTGCTGGCCTGCTCTCTATTGCCCTGAAACAGGGCGTGAGTGAAGATGAAGAGCTCCGTCTGCCAAGGCCTCGCCAGCTGCCTGCATCAGACACGCCGATCAACCACCACCACCACCACCCCCACCCCCAGTGACAGTGGCTCCTGAGAAGCCAAAGCTCGTCCAGCCCCTCAGTTTCTGGCCGTCTCATTCACCACATCGGAGCCATCGCAGGCATCCTTCGCCCAGACTTCACAATCCCACTGTTTTCAAAGAAATCAATTTTTTTGCAGTCTATTTAGCCAATTTTTGTTTCTTGAAGTTTCTTAGTAACAGTACATACAGGGTCTGGCACAAATAACGTCCTTTTTTATTACAAAATATTTTATTATGAAATCATAAGCCTGTAATTCTATAACATAACAATATCCCACTCAAGCACACCATGTGACATTTTAAGTGGAATGTTCAAATTAACACTACAAATGATTACACCCAGCTTATTACCCTGCCAACCACACTCAAGCAGCCTTACTTCTGCTGGAACTTCTATATGGTTTTTTTTGCTAGGCGAGGAAATCAGAACCCATTTTTTGCCAAATATGTTCAAATATGAACTTTTTTGAAGTTAAATTTTTTTAATTTTTACTTATTTAATTTATTGGAGTGACATCGGTTAATAAAATTATATAGGTTTCAGGTGTACAATTCTCTAACACATCATCTTATATTGTGTCAATTTTTAAAAGACCTAAAAATATTTAGAGTTCTATATTCGACTCAGCAAAGTATTTTTAGAAGTGAACTTTTAATAGGTTTAACAGAGATGTACGTGTATCGCGAATGTGCCAAATACTATTCTAATCACTTTACAAACATTTACTCATTAATCCTCTTGACAACTGAAGGCAGGAGATAAATTATTCTGTTTTACAGAGGAGCATACTGAGTGTCAGAGAGGCAGAGCTGCTTCCCACCGTCACACAGCTGGTGAGTTGCAAAATCAGGATTCAAACCCAGGCCACCCAGCTGCAGTAACTGCATGATTATACGGAGGAGGAAAATGTGGACGCGCTGCTGGGAAAAATAGCCAGTTTCAAAGGAAAAGGAACTGATTTTCCTACAAAGGAAAATCAATGAGAATCATAGTGATATTGACATATGTAAGTATTAAAGCCAGAGGAGCCCCATTAATTCTGAGAAGCTCAACTTTCAAGAGCTATGGCCTCTGGCAGACCTTAATTACTTGTGATTGTTGGTTGAAGAACAGGTATGCAGAAATATCGGTAGGAAATAAGCATTTCGTGATATTTAGACATGAATGTGTCAAGTGAACGGCAATCTTACAAGTATGATATCTTTCCAGGTGAGACTGAAGATAAACTGAGTTATGGTTCATAGACCCAGCCAAAGAGATAAGGCATCCCCTGCAGGAAAAATGGTGCTGATGCCGGATTCCTCTATGATTTGTTTGGAGCATCCAAGGTGGCAGCGCTCAGTCTGGAGGAGGAAGGAGCCCCCGTTGTGCCTTTTCATTGAATGCTCAGTGCCAGCAGATACCCCTGTGCTGGGGGAGGGTATTCAGCAATGACCTTCACTGTGACAGTTCTAACAACTCAGAATTTCCCCACATAGTCTTTGTCTCCATAAGTGTTGGATGCATAAATATCAGCCTAATAAATAATACTTTAGTGTTCTCTATCAATAGGAATTCATACACTCATAAGTCCATATTGGTACCTATAATGAGAACTCACACACACAGTAACTCTCAATGAGTGCAAGAAAGTCAAAATTTTTAAGAAGTATAAAATGAGTCATGTTTGTTCTTAGTCTCTAGAATTACACACAGCTCTCAGTCTAAATCAGCAGCTAATTCATTGAATGACCTGCAGCTAACATCAGATTAATGATTCTTAATTACCAGGAAGCACTTTTGAAGGATGAAGAGCTATGTAAATATTAAGGATATTATCTTCAAAAGTCTCTCTATTGCTTTCTTACAAGCAAAGCAAACAGCTCTTTATTCTCACCTGCCTTCGTGTTTATTTTTGTCACTGTGAACAATTTACTCTCCCTTCTAATCTTATTTTCTCATTTTTGCAACTCAGAACCAATTCCATCCAGAACTAATTCTCCAGCAGGGTGTATGGTACCTTCCCACTATGGGAGATGTTTTGACCATTTGCCAAGCCATGAAATGTGCTTTGAGAAACTCATAAAACATAATTCATTAGAGAAAGCAAGAGATTATCTGCTCTCGGCATCATCCACCAACAGGTAATCGACCACCTTAGCTCTCCTAGAGGGAGCCATATGAAATGCCACACAAAAAGGAAAAGATAGAATCATGAGGAAGGCAAAGTTAAACACTCAGAATACAAAATGCAGTATTCTAAGTCACAAAAACAGTGAAGCTTGCTGTTTATGCAAGTCGTGGTCATTCTCGTTACTATGTAACACAGACATTAACTGTCCCCGTGTATTTTCACTTGGTTATAAAATGTCCATTTTGCCCTGGCCAGTGTCGTCTAGCTGGTTGCAGCATCGTCCATACACCAAAACATTGTAGGTTCGATCCCCAGTTGGGGCACATAGGGGAGGCAACTAATTGATGTTTCCTTCTCTCTTTCTCCCCTCCCTTCCCCTCTCTCTAAAATCAATAAACACATTTTTTAAAAAAGAAATGTCCATTTCACTGAAGACTGTCGTTGGGAGTGCAAGGGCAGAAATTGAGAGAGAGAGTTGACAGAGCACCGATGAAAACGGAGTTAAAAGTCCACGGGGCACGTTTTTCTTCCCCCAGCAACTCCCACAGCCAGGCTGCCACTGGTGCTCTCAGCTCTGGATCTTGCCCTCCACCACCCCGATTTTGCACACAGATGTCCTTTCTCACCTTATGTTTTGTGGCTAAGGGACTATCTCCTCCCTCCTGGGCACGCCCTCTGGGCCTCACTTCTCATCCCCACAATTTACTGAGGTTCCCCTGTGCCCCCACAACAGTGTGCTCTCCCCGAGAGAAACTCTTGCAAATAAGCTTTTCTTCATCTTGTTACACGTTTTTCTTAAACCTAGGCTATCTTGGGTATTTGTTGATTTGTTTCAGTGAGGCTGAAAATAAGTGGAACCACTATAGTATCAATATTTCTGAAACAGGGTTTAGTTCTGCCTTTCAGACTACTCTCCCTTTTCCCACGCCCCGTCGGTGAAATGTCAGAGAACGGAGTGAACCCAGGCAGGCTGGCTGAAGAGCACGTGGAGCAGGAAGCCACTCCCACCCCCAGTCCTTGATTTTGAAAGAGTCTTAAGGACATGCTTTCCCCGTGTGGACTTAGAGGGAGAGGGCCGCAATGTCGGTTTCGGGGAACCATTTGGAAGAGTGCTATTCGGTGAAGCAGGTGCTGGATGTTATCAAACTGTTATCCGGGCATTCCAGCAAGCAGCCCAAATCGAGACTATCTGATGGCTATCAAACTAGATGGGAAATTACCCACAAGCCCTTTATTTCCACTTGTGCCTCACCCACTTAGCCTTCATAATGAATCCTCAGCCCACTCAGATGTGCTGAGAACTACAAGAGGTATCACACACACACACACGCACGGAGAGATGGTGCCTGGGGAAACCAGCCTACGGTACAGAGTCAGGGCAGGCTCAGGGCCAATGAGCCCTACGGGGTTTGTCTCTGGCGTTCTCCACCTGCTCGGCTGGGGCCCCAGCACCAGCACCCCAGCTGTACCTCCACAGCAGAGCCTCTGTCTGGCATTCGAGTGGACAAGTCTCTTAATCTTCCTGTTTCTCCATTTCCCACCCACCTAATTAACAGATATACTACCACTGATGGTACAAAAGATTGAAAACGTGAGGATGCAGGTAAAACAAACACTTCACACAGACCCTCAAAAACATGATGCACACTCGATAAACACCAAGTGCTGCTGCTGCGGATGTCCATCGACTCCCCCCAGACCGAATTACGGAAGGAAAGAGCCCCGGGGGGGGCCATTCCACCCACTCTTCTGCAAAACCACATCCCCTGCGAGACGGCAGTGGTCCCCCAGCCCAGCCTAAGGCCTCCCACCTCCTCCCAGAAGGGTAGTCAAGACCTCAGCCAAACGCCCTGAAGAACTGGCACCCTCGTTATGGGTCTTAAAGAATTGCAGGTAAGCAACACATGGGCATTTTTACTCTACATCCCCGACCCGGTTTTAAACTAATGAGTAGCACACCAATCCAAAAAGAAGCTGAGTAAAGACAGAATTCTGCAAGGAAACTAGCTTACCTAGTTTAGCCCACTCTGTCTTGTAGGTGCCCATGAGGCCCAGGTGTCTGTATTTATAACACAATCTGGAGGGTTTTTTTAGCTCAGGTGTTCTGAAAGCTGCCTTGAGAATAGCTGAGTCCACATCCTTGCTGTGTACATAACATGAATTTCACAAGGCATGGAGTAGATGTCTGATATTGGTTCTTTTCTCCTTACTATGAAATTCAAGATAATTTTCAAAAAAAAAATTTTAATCTACTTTAGTCTGAATTCTAACCCATGTCTTATACGGTTCTTTGCCCCATGCTCTCCATGTGGAAAGCTCTGATTCTCAACCCCACACCCTTACTACTAAGTTGGCCTCCTTGGATAAGTCCTGACTCAGAGTACCGAGCTTAGGAATTGACTTCTACGTGTGAACAGGGCGAACTGCTGCTGAGACATGGTTATAAAGTTGAGGACATCTCTGACGAGCTCATACGAAAGCTGGTTCAAGCCTCTCCTCATCAGGGAAGTGGTGTTTTCTTGGGGTTCTCCCCTCCTCTTTATCACACTAGGAACTCTGGGCAGTCTAGAGGTAAGAGGTCAGTCAGACTCCCACACTTGAATGTAGAGAACAAGAAAGCCAGTGGCTGCTGCCATGGCTTCTCCCTGACACAGAGGGAGTTCTGGTCCCCTGCTGCCTCGGAGATCCCTGAGGGTCACGTGCGTCTTTGAAGGAAGATAATTCAGTGCCGTGTATCTTCAGTAGAGGGCAAGTGCCCTGGCACATTCTTTCAACGAATATTCAGTGAGCGCCTCCAGGGAAGGGAGGGACAACAGTGAAAAGGACGGCACCATCCTCCCTTTCCCGGCAGGGACACAGGTGACAAGCAGAGTGTCCTCAGGAGCACTGACAGCTGGGCCTCAGTCACCAAAAACAGGGGGTCAACACTTCCAGAGAGAAGCCTTTGAGCTCATGTCCTCGCTCCCAATGCTCCCCTGACACTTTTCCTAGATTTTACTTTATGCTATTTCATTTTATTTTGTTGTGGTAAGAGCGCATTCGAAGAGTGCCCTCTTGATGCGTGAAGTGCACAACACGGCACAGCTGACTGTGAGCTCAGCGCTTCCCAGATCTCCAGAGCTTATTCCTCTCACCCCACCGGAAACTTCATGCCCGTTGATTGGCAGGTCCCCATCCCCTACCCCCACCCTCTGCCCACCACCGTTTCTCTCTTTGGTTCCATGACTTTGACTATTTTGGGTGCCTCGTATTGGTGGAATCACGCAGTATATCCCACCTTGAACATGGCTGATCTCATCTTGGCCTTTTTTCTTTTATCTGCTTAATTTAATTCATTTCTGCCTTTATTTCTAACGGGACCCATCTGCCTCAGCCCAGCTGACAATGCATCCAGTGTCATTTCAGAAAGAAATACTGCCAACTTCAGAGAAACATCGGGCAGCAGCCAAGCCCTGCAGGCCTGCACCAGCCCCCGCTAAGCAAGGGCTCAGTTTCACTCACATGGCATTATGCCCGAGGGCCTGTTCCCACTCAGGCTCCAGAAGGAACATCAGGAGATAGACAGCATCTTCCTGGGGGGGCTTCAGGTACAAATGGAGGGTTAGCTGCAATCTCATGGTCTAGTTAGACCATAATTTCATGCCCACATGGGTTTAAATTCAGAATCTAATTTTATCCAGAGTCAATCGGCCCTGCTGACTAGTGCAAAGGTGTGAAGGGTAATTATGGTGAAAGGAGGCGGCTCTCCTCGGGCCCTGGGGGCCAGGGCGACTTCTAACAACTCACCTCACACCCATTGTCCCAGGAAGAACAGAGGAGCAGGCGCCAGGAGGGGCGGCCCTGAGCCTGCACTTGCATCTGCACAGCTGCTGCCTGCACCGTTTGGAGGGCCAGCTGGGGAAAGGGCCCTGAGACGTTGCCTTTAGCTGCTCTGGCCTTGCACCCCTGCCAGGTTCCGTCTGTGGGAGCCGCGGAGTGCAGAGAGCCCCCCGGCACCACGCAGGCACAGTGAATGCGCCTGTTTCACCAGCTCAGCACGGCAGCATGACTGGAGATAAATATAGCTGGCATACGGTGTGAGAAGTGCTGCTACCACATGTGGACACGGTACAGTAGTTCCCCCTTATCCACGGGGGATATGTTCCAAGACCCCCAGGGACTGTCTGAAACCACAGATAGTACAAAACCCAATATGCCCATATACTGTTTGTTCCTACACATACCCATGATGCAGTTTAATACCTTTTCCATCTTCAATAAGTACTGATCATGGCCTGTGGCCATAGTGTTCTAGGTTGAGGTGAGACAGCAAAACTACAACAAATCTTTTTTCTTCTTCACAATTTCACAATTTTCTTACATAGGTTTTAGCAACCTCGGCATATGATAATTTTCTTTCCCAATTAAGCTGAAAGCTTTCACCTTTTCACCTAAAGAAAGGTCTTTCCACGTTCTCTGTGGCATGTCTGAATCGCCGGCCTCGCTTTGGGACCTTGCACTTTGGGACCATTAGTAAGTAAATTAAGGGTTCTGTGAACACATGCACTGTGATACCACAACAGTCTGAAATCCAGGTGGCTACTAAATGATTAATGGGAGGGACGAGTAGCCAGGAGACACCTGACAAAGGGATGAGTCATTTCCCCCCAGCTGCCAGAGCTCAATGTCCTGAGATTTCATCATGGTACTTAGAGTGGTGTGCAACTTAAAACTTAGGAGTTGTTTCTCTTGAATTTTCCATTTAACATTTTAGACTGCAGTTGCCTGGGGTAACAAATCTCAGAGAGCGAAACCAGTGGTAAGGGGGGACTACTGTGGTGTTTGAGCAACATGAATAAATTATGGGGACTTTGAAAACAAAGATTCATAACTGTAAAGTGGCTGGTCGTGTGATGATGAATGGTGGCAGTGGGTGATGTGAGCTGGATGGCTTACCTTTTGCAGGACAGGGTAAGGTTCTCTTCCCCCTAGGAAGCTTTGAAGAAGCGGAGCCCCAGGAAAGCCAAGGTCTTTGCCGTGGGCCCACAGCCAGAGGGGACATGCTCCCAACAGGTGCCTGGGCTCCAGGGTGAGGCAGAGGAAAGAGCCTCCCTCGACAAACTGGAAAATCAACCTTTGCATTCCAGGTGCAATGCACTTAGCAACTTGATTTCCTCTGAATGTTTGCTTTTCATTTCAAGTCAGCTCCCACGATCCCTGCAGAAATTCACACTCTCTCCTTGAAGAGCAGAATTCAACCAAGACAGATCAAGGGAGGTTTCATCTCAGACAGAAGCCAATTAAATAGATCGGTGGAGTTTGGGAACCACAACCTGAAAAGATCACGGGATGAGAGTGTCTGTGTGTGTGTGTGTGTGTGTGTGCGTGCGCGCGCGCGCGCGTGCGCATGCGCCAAGGTATGTGAATGTGTTTATGTGCCAGTGTGTATGTGTGAACGAGTGTGAGTTTGTGTATAACCCCACTCTTCTTATTGAAGCAAAAGAGACACATATTCAGATCACTGGTAAAGCATTGAAACTTTCTTACTGAGAGCAATGACAGTGTCCTCCATATATTATAGATGAAACTAACTGCTCATCTTTTGAGTTTCAGAAGGGAAAGCTACAGAAGCCCTTCAGTCAGCGCAGAGCCCCACAAAAATGACTTCAAAGCCTTTCCCCAGGATACTCCTGGCTCCCTCCCTGGAAGCCTCTTTTTTGAGACTGACCACTCCTCTTCCCTGGAAAGAGCCCTGCTGTTGCCAGGACATGCGCTCCAAACCTGCTCATTGTTCCAGTTTGCGAAAGGGAGCTGTTAATTATCTGGAACATCCATTACCTTCTTAACTTCATTTTTCCTGAAATTTCACCTTCCTCTCGTGGTGGTTTGAAAATCAACAGTTCACCTGACCTCTCCACGCCTTGGCTTGAAACACCGATGAGGCTGGTTCTTCTCCCGAAGAGCATTATTCTTTGACACATACTGGTTGCCCTGAGACACCTGACGTGCTTATCGCTAATCCTCCCAATTAAACAGACAATAGAGCAAAGAGGTTAAGAACACAAGCCTTAGGGTCCATTTGCCTGGAGGCAGAATCTCAGTTTCTCCATTAGCTGGTTGTGGGCATTTCCATTACCTGTATTTTGCTGTGTATAATGTGCACCCACGTTTTTGGCCCAAACTTCCAGGAAAAAAATCTTTCCTTTTAATTTTTTAATTTGCCGATATTTAGAAACAAAACTGATTATCATATTCTAGGGTATTATTTTTGCATGCAGATATTGTTGTTGCTTTCTAGAGTTACACTTCTAATGCACAAGCATAAATAAAAGAATTAAAAACATTTATGTAGATACCGAATTAGTACTACCCATGAATAACACACATCCCTGTTTTTCCCTCAAAAATTTGGCCAAAAAAATGTGCATTATACACAGCAAACTATGTGTCTGCGCCTCAGTTTCTTTATCTGTAAAATGAGAATGATAGCAGTATCTATATCTTCAAATTTTGTGGAAATTCAATGAGTCACACCAATAAAATGTTTAGAAAAGACCAGGCGCATATATAGTCAGTGTTCAATAAATGTTACCTTTTATTACCCACAGGACGACTTTGCAAGGTGTGTGTTATTCCAGTGTTCCGAAAAGCTGAGCCTGAAGCAGTGATGAGACCACACGCGGAGTCAATGCTAAAGCTGCCCTTTTAAACTCAGACACATCCGCCTGAGCTCTGCGCTCCTGCCACGCCACGCCCCCTTCAGTGACCTCCTGGGCACTACACCCCGATCAACTCCCGGGCGTAATCAAAGGTAGACAAAGCACTAGCAGCAGTTGAAGATAATAATTATGGTTATAAAAGCCTGTGTTTCTCTGCAGTAACGACAGCCCACCACTCCACCACAAGCCTTTCCAAAAGAGAAAGGTGCGGTTTTTTTACGGTTTCTGCATACAAAACTTGGGGGAGGGGGGGAGAACAAAGTAATAAAAGTGAGTCAGGAAGTAAAAAGACAGCTTGTAGAAAAGAAAATGTCTCCTTTTCTTAAGAAGAAAAGTGTCTTACACTTTTTAAAGATCTTTTTCTATGAGCCTTTTTTTTTCCATTTAGTTTTGTATCTGGTTATTTTTCTGAAAAATTGGAAGAATGTTTCCTAGTTACATACATACCTATGACTTCACGTATTCTATTTAATCCTCTGTTTCTTTTAAGGAATAAGAGGTTTTTAGAATAGTCACAGGTTCTATAGATCATTCCTTTATGGTCAGTGCTGTGAGGCCCTTATAAAGTCACAGAGGTATATATTTTGCAGTACCAATTAACTGTGTACTTTAACCAAAAATGAAACTGAAATGAGCACATATATTTTTCCTTACCCTTCACCTCCCTCTACCCTGCTGCCTGTGTAGCTGATATATTCTCTTTTTAGTGCTTACTTTTGTAAGGGTAAATGCCAAGGGCAAGGCTCTGGGAGCAGTCCCTGCAGGTGCCAACAATAAGGACGTGCATTGCTCTTTAGAAAATTTTAAGACAATAATAAAACCAACTACAACTCAGTCTGACCATTATTATCACCAGGCACCGGTAATGCAATCTCAGTGATAAAATATTCTTCCTTTGAAGGGGAGACCACTGCCACCTCCACACCCATTGGATGCCGTTCTTAGCTGTTTCGTCAGCTTCACAAAATAACCTTTAACATTTCAGTGTAAAAGGTGAGAAAAGCAGCAAAATAATATGAGCCATTTTCTCTCTCTTCACGCCTGTCCAACGTTTGTCAGTCCCTATATTTTTGTGCACACAGTTGCAGAGGTTCACTGCATACCACCATTTTCTGTATCTTACCACCTGTCTCTCGATTCCCTGAAGTTCATCCTTGAGGAGTTTTTTTAATTGAAGCACAATGGACATTAGCTTTAGATTAGTGTCAAGTGTACAAAATAATGATTCAATATTTTGTATATGTTGGTATATGTTGGGGAATGATCGCCACCGTTAGTCTTTTAAGGGGGCAGGGGGGTAAAGAGAAACCACGGCATCAAAATGCCCTGCACTCTGGCATGTTCGAAAGTACCCGCTGTGTTAATGCAGGCACAGCGTTTGGGCTGCGTACAGAATGTTTAAGCGGTGCCTACTATTTTCTGTGATGAAGCCTGAATCTACACTGTTTTGTTTTGTTTTTTACTGGAATTCTCTTTTCCTTGAAGTTTGCGTTCATCATTCTAGGTCATATTTTCCTGGGAAACTTCAGGTGCTTACAAACTAAATTCTCCTTTGGTTCATAAAATATCCTAAATATTTTTGTGAATAATATCTCCATTTTTCCTCTTTAGGACATCAGTTCTGCATCTCATCTTTGTCTATTATTTTTTCCTCTAATCTTTTCAACTCTGTGCTAACATTCAGTATTTCATTTTTATCATGCCCTTTACTTGGTTTTCATGAACGTCTCATTTCTGTTTTGCTACTAACAGTTTTGCCTTTAGTCCTACGGTATTTTTTTCATTTATTTTTTCTCTGACTACTTCCTGAAGTCTACCAGCTCCCAGTTCATCTCCTCTGACTACCTCTCCCTGTCCTCTCACACGGCTACCTGCTTTGCCTCTTTTCTGTATTAGAGCAATTACTGTGTTTAATTTTGTTTAATGAATGGTAAGGTGTCTGGTTACAATTTTATCTGAGTTCTCTTTATTTGCAGTTTATTTTTTTTTCCTTTGCATCTTATTTCTAGTAATAACTACTACTAATGATACATCTAGCAATTATACATCTGTGCTAATGTTTTCTATTTTTTAATCTTTGAATGAGGTACCTTTTTCCCAAACAAGATTATGAGGGTCACACAAGGAAGGAGCCAGAATATGGCTCCTAGATGGTAGGAATTCCTACTCCCCCCAACGGTGTCCGTGAGCTCTTTAAGAGCTTACTTTTCCCCAGTTAGTTCATCAGTTGAGTCTCTCTGTGTTTGTTCTCTGAATAAAGCCAAGCAGAGGGAAACCTCCCAGGCCAGCCGGTGAGCGTTGTGCCCAGTTTTCTAACAAGGACTTCGGTCCGACACCTCCGGGTGAGGCCTGCCTGAGAAAAGCACACCGACTTCTGGGACCTGCCCACAGGGACACCTTCCTATTTCCTCCCACCCCTCTGAGCACCACCATTATTGACCCTCTTTCACCTCCTTTGTTGCTCAAAGCGATGCTACCTCCCACTTTTATTGAAGACAGATTTTATGTTTCCATTTCTCACTCTTTTTTTCATTGTCGTTGCTTTGGAATAAGCCAAAAGGAAAAGAAGGAAATCTAACTTCATACCATTGTCTGCAATATGGAAATCGCAGGATCTTCCAATGAGACAACCAATTATGCAACCACAATGGCTTTCAGAGAGCACTGAAAAGGAAGAGAGAAGAAGAATATGCAACTTCCTGGTAGAAATCTGTTCTTCAAAAAGAAAGCCGTAGTAGTCACTCCACTCCCTCCGGCTCGCATTTGCTTTTCACACTGACTATTACTTCTGTAGAAATCCACGACTAACCCGTCTTGTTTGCCGTAACTAGTGAACCAAGAGGTCATTTTGCTTCAGTCCAGGTACTTGTCCTTGCAGCAGATGCTACAGATCCAATAGCCATTATCATGAGTTTTAACTCATAGAAGCAGAGAATAGAACGGTGGTGGTCAGGGGCTGTTGGTAGGGGAGATGCATAATTACTGATTAATGGGTGCAAAGTTTCACTTATGCAAAATGAATGATTTCCAGAGATCTGCTGCATAACATAGTGTCTATAGTTAACACAGCATTGTGCACTATGATGTATGAGCATAGACTGCATGTTAACTGTTCTCACTGTGAAACACATACACACATTCAGATAAGGACATGTTTGGAGGATATGGTTAGCACCTGAGTTGTGGTTATGGTATCACAGGTATATGCATACATCCAAATTCATCAAGATGAACAGGTTAAATGAGTGGATGTTTAGTTATTTCAGTTATACCTCAATAAAGCTAAGAAACAACGGAACAAAAATGGTTTTTAAAAAACGGCAATGGAACTATGTCTTATCCCATCATATTATTAAATAAATTGATTTTTTATTAAAAAATTGAATTATAAAGTGAGAACAGAATCATTTAACAGGGCAGGGGCCCTGGCTTACACCCATTGACAATTTTTTGTTG
>PVKM010032315.1:0-16458 GCA_004027735.1 Carollia perspicillata
AAAAATAGGTCACATCAACACTGAAAGACCACAGGAGTTTGCTCCCTCTCTGGTAGAAAGTCAACTATTTTTCCCGGAACATAAAGACTGATCATGATGTCATAAAAAAATTCAGTTGAATAAATTATTTAAATAAGATGTTGGCAGTACAACTGAAAGTGAAACATTAGATTCAGGAGATATTTGGGAGGTAAATCTACTGCTTCTAGAAAATTGAAAATGAATTAGATATAGGAGGCAAGCAAAAAAGTATTTGAGTCTAGAGCATTAAGAAAATGCTATTCTCAAAAATTGTATAAAAAAGAGAAAATTATTTGGTGGCACAAGAAGAAGGGTTTGTAAAATTCATTTTGGATATGTTTCATTTGTAAAACCAGCATGCAGGCAAGCTGGAACTTTGAAGACATTAATTCTTCTCCAGAACCAGAAGGCATCCCACTGTCACTGTCAGAAGTTAGCTAGTTATTAATAAAAAATAGGAAGCGAAGGGAATTAGACACTGAGCTTAATGACCTGAGGAGCAGAAGCCTGCTTGCTTAGCCAGGAAGCTACAGCATTTACAGACTCACCCACACACTCCAGGGGCCTGCTGCTGGGGAGACTTCATCCCATGAGCACAGGAAGTCTCTCCAGGAGCACTGTCTGCCCTCCAGAACTGAACTGTCAGGGGGGCACAAGGAAAGCTGCTTGACCAAAGAGGCCTGTCAGTTTAACTAAGGGACATGAACCCATCAAAAGCTCATGGGAGCTTGGGAAGTTGATTGTTTTTTTTTCCTGAAGAAGCACCTGGTTATCCCAAACTCAAGCTAATATAATCCAGCGGAACCAAGAATCAATCTCTCTCTCTGTCTCTCTCTCTCTTGACTGTGGCCATGGACTTGCTTGTCCTCCCTCCATAGCCATGTGGCCTCAGCAGCCATGTGGTCAAGAGCCGGGCAGACTCCACACACAGGCCTCAGGAGGAGGCCTCAATACCTCAGCACAGCAACTGATTGCACCTGGGAGCATAAGCTAAGCTAGCTGTATGCTGGACTGAACTGAGATTTATATGGCACAGAATCTCTGGAAATTGACTATTTCTGGCCCTGATTTTCCATGGTGGAATGGAGGGAGATGGGACATTGGAAACCCAGGAGGAACTTCTGTTTCCACTTGAATAAATTTTGCCGCACCACAGTCTCCTTTGTATGGGTCCTTGGAATGCTTTCCTTGTGATCCCATGGGAAGAGCCTAATGTCCACTGACACCACCACTCCACTCGGGCCTCAGGGCCTCTGCACAATTCACACTGTAAATTGGGTTGAATATGAAAACCACACACAGGGCTTCATGCAAGGTGAGTTCTCTAGGACCAGAGATTCACAGTCAGTTCCAGCCATGACCTAAATTGGAATGTGCCATGGCCACTGGGGCCCTATGGCCCAGACCATGTGTAGGGCGGGGCAAAAGGCCCAGGGCTCTCCCCTCTTCCCTGCTCCAAGCCAGAGGACCTACTGGTATGACTTACAGCCACCAGTTTTGGGGGTTGTCACTTGGAGGCAATTGTATCTGCCTTCTGTTTTTGATTCAGATTACAAAAGATAAACAACAACAAAAATTTTCCAGTTTGGAAATAGGAGGCCATCTGTTTTTTTAATTCTGTTTCCTCTTTTCCCTGGATTTCCTTCTTCCCTCTTCCCTCTCCCTTACCTTAAGGACACACAGCTGAGTTGGGAGCATAGTGACCTTATTTGACTACCTTTTCTTCAATGAGAATGTTAACTTGTTATTGGGATTAAACTAAAGAATTTCTGGTTGCCACTCAAAATAGGTGCCTTGGACTGTTTTCTTTAAAATACATTTTTTTGTTGATATCAGAAGAATGGTGGCAGGAGAGCTTCCCCTGGCCTCTCCCCTTGAACTCAGGCAGCATGTGTTCCTGCCTGAGTGGCTAGCATATACTGCAGCTGACCCAGTGATGGTGTAGCGACAGAGCACAGTGTGGTGCTTCCATTGCCAGGCAGCAAAGCGAAGCCATGGAGCCTGGCCACCTCCCCTCATCCCGCCCCCCACCAGTGCTCACCTCCTCTCGCCCTCCCAGAGCTAGCAGTGGGCCCCAGTGAGGGTCAGACTGCTAAGCACGCTGTTTGCAGCCCTGAGTATGGGAGAGGCAGATGCACGTGGTAGTTGATCCCAGTGACAGCGCTGGAGATGCAGAGGTAAGGCAGCTGAGACTGGTGTCAACATTAAAGGGAGCTAGCCTTCCCAGATCACCTTGCTCCAACTTATTACTGCTGAGCCCAGAGGGTTCTGTTTTCTTCACAACCTCTTGTTATTACTTGTCTTTTTTAAAAAGGATTTTATTTATTTTCAGAGAGAGGGGAAAAGAGGGAGAAAGAGAGGGAGAGAAACAGCACTGTGTGAAAGAACTATTGATCGGTTGCCTCTCACCTAAGTATTCACCAGGGCGGGGCAACCCAGGTCACCGTGTTGTGGTGTTGTATGTGGGGGAGGGGTCCAAGAGGAAACAGTTCTGTTCGCCTGGTTCTCAGCTGGCTTTCAGTCACTTCCCCCACTACCCACAAGCAAATTGGGCCCTTCTGGTGCTGGTTTCTGGGTGGGTGGGTTTGTCTATGTTCTAGGACCCTGTGGATCTCTCTAACAAACTTTCCTGTGAGGCTGGGAGTTTCTCCCACTGCTCTAACCCCCACAGGTTCTTTTTCAATCAGAGGTTTTGAGGCTTTATTTCCCTGCGCTGGAACCCTGGATTGCATGGTCTGTCTTGCTCCCCAGTTGTTCCTCCTGGTTTATCCACACAATTGTGGGATTGCCTGGTCCACCAATGGCTGCCTTGCCGTGCATCCTCTCTGCCTCAGCTGCCTATCTCTGCCCCTCCTACCAGTCTGGATTAATATTTCTACTTCAACCCCTTGGTTGTCAGACTTCCATACAGTTCAATTTTCTGGCAGTTCTGTTATTTTTTGTTTTTAGATTTGTTGTTGTCCTTCTTTTGGTTGTACGAGGAGACAAAGTATGTCTACCTATGCCTCCATCTTGGCTGGAGGTCACCAGGGTTTTTTATTTAAAGAATCGTGTTGCCCTGGCATTGTCCTAATATGTGAAAGTTATGAGTTTGATCCCTGGTTAGGGCACATACAAGAACCAATCAATGAAGGCATAAATAAGTGGAACAACACATTGATTTCTCTGCTTCTCCTGTCTCTATCTAAAATCAATACATAATAAAAGAAGAATCATGTCATTTTCAAAGAGTGACACTTTCACTTCTTCATTCCCAATTTAGATGCCTTTTATTTCTTTCTCTTACCTGATCCTCTGGGTAGGACTCCCAGTGCCATGCTGAAGAAAAGTGGTAAGAGTGGACATTCTTATCTTGCTCCTGATCTCAGAGGAAAAACTTTCAATTTTCACTATTGAGCATGATATTAGCTGAGTGTTTTTCATATATAGCCTTTATTATGTTGGTGTACTTTCCTTTTATGCCCATTTTATTGTTTTAATCACAAATGTTATATCTTATGAAATTTTGTTTCTGCAACTATTGCTAAGACCATGTGATTTTTATCCTTTATTTAGTTAATGTGGTATATTACATTGATTGATTTGTGTGTGTAACCATGGCTTGTGCCCTTGGGTGAATTCCATTTGATTGTGATGTATTATTTCAACATATTGTTGTGATCAATTTGCTATTATTTTGTTTAGGATTTTTAAATATAATACTAAGCTAAATAAGTTAGACAGAAAAAGTTAAGAATCAGATGATATCACTCATATGTGGGTATATAAAACTGAAAGCAACAAATGAACACATAAAAAAACAACAAAACAAAAACTCATAGACAGAGACAACTGTTTGATGGTCACCAGAGGGAAGGGGAGGAACCAGTAAGAAGTAAATGGGGCCAAATATATGGTGACAGACGATGATTTGACTTTGGCTGGTGGGTACACAATGTAATATAAAGATCACGTATCATAGAATTGTATGCTTGAAATCTATATATTCTTAATAATCAATGTCACCCAATAATTTTAATAAAAAGGGGGAAAAAAAGAATGTGCCTGATGCTGCTTTACTCTGGAACACTCAGATCTAAAACTTCCTTTGTGTAAAGTGGCATCTGTAAGTTTCTCTGCTTTTCCTCTGATATAAGAATATTCCTCTGAAATCGTCTTATATAGCATCTTAGCCTTGTATAGCCTTGTATATCTTGTATAGCCTTAGAAGGCTATACAAGATATTGTGATTCTATTATATTGCTAATAATGTATCCATCTCTGATATGACTTCTTAAATGATAGGAATACCCATTTGGAGTGAAAAATAATAAGAAAGAGTTTTGTGCAATGGCTAAAAGGTAAAATGCTGTTACGTTTCAAGATAAATACTTTCAACCCAAGCAGCCCTCTGCTTACTGTATACTAAGGAGTAGTAAACCTTAGGGTTTTCAATATTGGAATTGAAACTGTCAGGGAGGTGGGCTTCTGGGATGATACCATTTGATCTTTTCTTGCTAACTGTAGGTATGGAAGTTCTTTAATATGCTTTTAAAGTAAATATATATTACTAAGGAAAACAAAGTTATTTATGATTGCCTTGTTTTCATTGTTAAGGTGTTCTAGAAGCATTTGCATACAATTTAATGTAATTTCATTCCACTCTACTATTTACACAATAATTACTCAAAGATGACTGGAAAGGTAAAAGAAAAATAAAAGCACATTGCACAGATTTTTAAAAAATTAAGAATAGAGGTATCATGTAACCCAGCAACCCTTCTCCAGTATCTACCTGAAAAATCTGATAACATTTATACTCAAGATATACATACCCCTATGTTCATTGCAGCATTATTCACTGTGGCCAAGACATGGAAACACCAAAAGTATCCTTTGATACAGGATTGGACAAAGAAGATGTGGTATATGTATACTATGGAATACTACTCAGCCATAAGTAAAGATGAAATACTGCCATTTGTGACAACATAGTAGATCTGGAGAATATCACATGAAGCAAAATATGTCAGACAGAAAAAGTCAAGAACCATATGATTCCACTCACGTGTGGGATAAAAAACCAAAAGCAACACATCAGCAAACAAGACAAACAAAAACTCATAGACATGAATAGCAGTAAGGTGGTTACCAGAGGGAAAGGGTGTTGGAGGGAAATAGAAGAGGGTAGCGGGGGTCAAATACAAGGTGATAGAAGGAGACTTGACTTTGGGTGGTGAACACACAGTATAATATACAGATGATGTGTCATAGAATTGTATACTTCAAACCTACATACCTTTATTAACTAATGCAACCCCAAAATTTTAATGAAGAAATGATATCTTTCATGAAAATAAAGTTTCTTTTTTTAATCTAAACAATTAGTAAATCTAACTAAAACAAATAAAATTGTGTCTGATTAAGCCAAAGACACTTTTGTTGAAGGCAATGCACAGACTCCATCTTAATGTCTTATTAACAGACTCGTTACATTTAATGAAAGGATAATAGTTGACTTTACATCAGTTAAGGGTACAAACGAAATATTGAACTGGCTGCACTGGAGGCAGCTGCTGCGTTCCCAGGGCTACCGCTCTTTGGGATCCAGGAGCTGACAGGCTGCCTTCATTGGTCTGTGTTCTCCCGTAGCCTGGTGTTCCAGGTCCCTCTTGTGTCGGTTGTTAACACTGTCCTGCTTCTGTCCCTAGTACCATGACACGATGATTCCACAACTGAGTTTATCAGCTTATTTATGGCCATCAATGCCCTCCTCCTCATCACCAGCATTCACTTCATTCTCAGCATCATCCTCAGCATCCCCATCAGCAAAGACACAGTGGAAAGATGGTGGAGGGGCGTTCATAGCCCTGTGCTTTGGAAACAGATGTGAATTTGTATTTTTTCTCTCCACAGAGTTACTTTGGGGGACTCACGCCTTTGTATATTGGTTCTGCATTGGTTAAGTAGAAGTAATAATGATACTCACAAAACTGTTTTCAGGAGAAAATAGGATAAAATATGTAAAGTGACTGATGCTGAGGCTTGGAAATGTTATTCCCTTTCCCATTCATTGATTCTTTCTCTAAGGAAGACAGAGGTTCTTGCAACGAGTTTAGATGTAATTGAGGTGGTGAACACAGAATACAATATACAGGTGGTGTATTATAAAATTGTATGCCTGAAACTTATACAATTTTATTTAGCAATGTTAGCCCAATAAGTTTAAGACATAAAAAATTTTAAAAAGATATAATTAAAGCAGTTGGACATGCTGGGAACTTATTAAAAGACTGGGTCATCTTTAAGCTACCTACATAATGACATGGCAATCAAATTGATAAAGTAAAAAATTAGTCAGTATTTTTTTTGCTATGGGTGTGCCCAGGGGGAGACCCTGTACCCACTTCATGTTTTCCCAGCTCTCTGCCTTTACCCTCACTACCTGACCCTCACTACCTGGAAAGGTGAAGGACCCATCTTTCCTGTAGTTATTGACATGTGACAAGTGCCCATTTCTTCTGTCTTGCTCATCTCAAGTCCTCCAGTCAAAATACAAACACATTTTCTTGATTAGCTAGGAGAGTTTTGTGTACAGTATTCAATGAGGCATTTCTGCTTATACATAATTATACTCCTGCTCAAAATAAAGGATTTCAAATTCTTCTGAATTCATGTGGAACTTATGCAAAAAACTCATTTAGCCCTTCCCATATGCCATCTTGTTGTTTTCTGTTATTTGGTGTAATGCGTGGATCTCCAGGATCCTTGGGGGCTGCATCAATTCCTCTTTGGATTTTTACTAGTAAGCACAGAATTACCTAAAAAGTCAGCTTTAATAAATATTTATTGAATTAAAACAAATCGTGTATCTCATTTGCCCAAGGACACTGGAAATATTTCAAAAACAGGAACCTTATTCTCTACTTCTTTGTACCCGTTTTCCTCCACTCTCACCCCACCACGATGCTCAAAAAATGATCAGTAAGTATTTGATACTATTTACAGTAAGCAATAGAACAGCACAGCAGACCTAGAATCCTGATGCTGCAGGGAACCTTCACGAGCAGCCCGTTCAGGCCTGAACTGTGACAGCAGTCCCACCAGAAGCCGTCCCTCTTCGCCAGGGCCACTCGAGTCCCGGGAGGGCACTGCTCGCCAAGGCAGACATTTCGTAAGAAAGCCTTTGCTATATCGAGGTGCAGTTTGTCTTCCTCTAATTTTCATCTTCAGTTAAAAATCTATCAATTGGAGGAATATAAAACACTTTAAAGCCCCCTTTTCACGAGACGGTCCATCCCATATTCAAAGATAGTTCTTGAATCTATTTCTCCGTGATAAAAACTTCAGTCCATTATATGACATAATTTTCATTTCTTTGTTATCCAGGTCTCTCTGACTTTTCACTTGGTTCTCACTTGGAATTATTTTTAATTGAAAATTTACCCCTTGCCAGTCATTGTGTTGAATCGACTATAAATGTTGTTTCTATAAATGTTGGCTATAAATGTTTAGAAGAATTAAAATAATTCTTCTAAACTCATGGGGTAGGTACTGTTACCACTGGTGAGCAAACTGAAGCTTCATGCGAATAAATAATTTGCCTGCAGAGCGAACAGCCCAGTCAGGACTGGAACCCAGGAGCATCTGACTCCCAGGCCTGTGACCGCTTCTCCTGAACTGCACCGCCTCCCCAGGTGAAACAGCATCAGACTGCTCAGCCCTGACTTCACTTTGCATGCTTTTGGGCAATTTACACCACTTCCTCTACCATTTTTGTCATTTAAAAATCTACTTGCCTCCTAATGTAGATATCCTTGTTGCTTCTAGTATAAAGCCATTTCACTTTTGTCCTTTAGCTTTGAAACTTCTGTTTTCAGGATTGCATGGTGACATGTCTAATGTATCAGAGTCAGGCCCAGGCACATTACCTCATACAGTCATTGCCATATGCTGTACCGGGCAGAAACGTGCCTACGCATTATCATGCTTTCGTGTATCTAAGACTGGTTGGGCTGATGATGTTCCAGTTACTTTGGCAACATGGCCAAATAAACAGAGGGAGTCAGAAGACATCTGCAAGGTTGGGAGAATCCACTGGGACATCATTCATTGCTGCCCTGGAAGAAGTGCAAATTGCAGGTGTTGGTGGCCAAATGCTGGCGGGGCAGAAGGGGGGAACCACATTGTGGTTAAAGAGTTAAAAACCGAACTAAAGCGATGCCAAAGCAAAATGCTGGGAATGGAATTTAGAGTGGCTCAGGGTGGGAGGTGCATGGAAGAGACTGTGAACAAAGAAAGGATAAAGGAGCCTCAGATTTCCGGGGCAGAGTCTGAGGCTCAGAGGCCTGATAATACAAAGTCACTGACAATGCAAATAGAAATAGAGGGCTCAGTGCTTTTTTGTGTTGATTTTTTGATCTGTTTTTTCTTCCTACCTCCCAGAGCTATTCTGCAATGCCTACTCATAATTAATATTTTTAATGAACTGGTTCTTTTGGCAGGAAGAGTACATACACGTGCTACTGTTTAGCTTGAACTCTGACCTCTGTATTGGGAAGTATAGCGGTTATAAAGTGTACCATTTGGTTACCATCTCACGAACACTAGGAATGAGTAAGCTTTATCTTTGTGCTTTTAGAAACAGTGACATCTTTGGTCCACATCTAGTACTCTAGACGATACGTATATACCAAACACTCAGATTTAATGGAGAGTTTGAGGTGAGGTGTGAGAAAACATCAGAGAGGGTGAGGAGGAGGCAGGGAGACAGGAAGACAGCAAGATTTTCTAATTCATGAAATCAAGTAAGCACCATATTTTTATTACTGGTAAAACATACATGATGTGAAAATTCATGAGATTTTTAGCTGGTTGAAGGTGTAAAGGTCAGTGACAGTAAACACAGTGACAATGTAGTCCAGCCATCACCTTCGCCTCCACCTCCAGGTTGTTTTCATCTTCCCAGACAGACCCTCTGTGCCCACTAAACAGGAAATAATAACTCCTCACTCCCCCCACCCCAGGCCCCAACCACCGCCATTTTACTCTCTGTCTCTGTGAATTCAACATCCTTACTAATTCATGTGAGTGGAATCATATGGTATTTGTCCTTCTGTGACCGGCTGATTTTACTCAGGATACTGTCCCCAGGGTTCACCCCTGTTTGAAGCATACATTAGGGTTTTCTTCCTTGTAGAGACTGGCTAGTATGCCATTTTATGTACATACCTTTCTTTGTTCACATGTTCACCTATAGGACCACACTTTCTTTTTTTAAGATTTTATTTATTTTTAGAGAAAGGGGAAGGGAGGGAAAAAGAGAAGGAGAGAAACATGGATTGGAAAGAAACATCGATATGAGAGAGAAATATCAACGGGTTGCCTCTCAAACACTTTCCAACTGGGGACTGAACCTGCAACCCAGGCCTGTGTCCTGACCAGGAATTGAACCGGTGACCTTTCACTTTGTGCAATGATATCCAACCCACTGAGCAACACTGGTCAGGGCCAGAGCCACGCTTTTTGAGGCAGAAAAATGCTGACATAAGTATAACAGTCAGGGTTCCTCCAAACAAGCAGAATCACTATGTGACATGAATGAAGGGCTTTCACAGAGGGTGGACCTTACACAAAAGGGGAAGATATCTGAGACTGCCTCTGGGGGTGAGCTCCAAATTGCCAGAAGTGAGCAGTGCAGGTAGTTGAGAAGAGAAGCTGGGCGGAAAATGGGGAAAAGATGAACAGAAACCATAGGATTAAACAGGGACACATGAGGACACATTGGAGCCTGCCCACAAGGATGAAGTGGAACCCACATTCATCTCCCCCAGATTTAATTCCAATAGCACAGGATGAAGCTGGTCCCCTTCCCATGGGACTTCAGTCATACCTGGCAGAGGACTCAAAGTAGCTGAAGGGGAAGAGCCAGTGGGACTGGGAAGGCCTGTGGTCCCATCACTGCCCCGCGTTGATGAGGAGAGCCCGAAGGTAAGCAAAAACACGTGCAAATGGGCGCATCACCTGAGATCTTTACACCCAACCTTCCTGGAGTGTCACTGCTGCTTCCCTCCCACCCTCCAAATTTCATCAAAATTTCCCTTGAGGCAAACCTAATCCAGAACCATACAGGGCAGGGGATTCTGGGAAACGGAGTTTTAGGTTCATAGACAAAGCACGGAATGACAACAATACCTTAAGAACGACTTAGAGGTGATTGTTTCAACCTGTCAAATTCCAAGTACTTCTGAGGCCCTCAACAGCTGGTTCAAAAAAGTCTGGAGTAGATCCAATGTCCTTCTCTTTTGCTATGAGACTGTTGGGTATTAGGGCATCTAAGTGACAACATCAGGTTCTCGATTGTATAACTCATGATAAAACAAACCCTCGATCAGGGTTTATATCAGACAAGAGAATGAAAGGCAGAAGATTCAGCATCATCCAGCTAGTCCCAAAGCCTGGATACCTGATGCTGCACTCAACCTTTGTCTCTGCTTTCATATTCTACATGTAGGACTCACCACCATTGCTTCGGGGAGGCCTGAGGGTCAAGAGTGCTGCTCCTTGCTGCTCTGGCTGACACAGTGAGGCTGTCAGTGTGTGGGAAGTTGTCCAGAGTTCAGACAGTGGTGAGAGGGGTGGGGAGTGTTGGGGATGGGAGTGTAAGAAGAGGGTTCAGGGAAAATGCCATTCCTCTGGGAGCTGGTTCACACCAGGAAGTGAGCTGGAAACCTTCCCCATTGTTAGACCCTGGAGAGTATGTGGTAGTGATACCAGCTGGGCCACCAAACAGTGGTAATTCCCGCAGTTTTTGGCTGTGACCCAGTTATTGCCTCTCCTGGCCTGGGTCCAGCCTGACCTACAAGCTCTAGGGGCTGACAGCCCAGTGTGTGTGGCTCATCACCCCCATCCCCGCCACTCCTCCCTGGCAGCTGCTTCTTGATCATCTCCCAGGTGGTCGGCAGCCTCTCTGAGGGAAGGTGACAAAGGAGACAGAAACTCAAGTCTCTCTTGATTAGGAGCTCCCGTCAGATTCCTTCAGAATGGAGAACGACACTGTTGGCTTGGACTATAGATGGATTTTGTTTGTTTTATTGTGTGGTTGGTTTACAAAGTTAAGAGCTTATAATATTCTATCAGAGGGGTATCTGCACTCTGACCTGTATTTCACTTTCCATTTATTTACTCATTGAGTTACTACTTCAATAAATATTTAAGGCATTGGGGATACAAATATGAATGTAACACACTTCCTGTCCTTGGGTCAAGGGCATGGCAGGAGACACAGGCAACAGTACATTTATCTCAGTCATTATAACAGTGTGGTAAGTCATGATACAGAATTGCACAGGATATTAGTGTATTACAAAGAAGGAGCACTGAAGTCTGGAGAAATTAAAGAAGGCTTCCAGGAGGAAGTAATATCTGAGCTTAGCCTGTCTGCGCGCTATTACTAGATATGTGACAGTTACTGTGCTGGGGCAGGTGGAAAGGGGTCTGTTCAGTGAGCTACTGCACAGGTGGCAAACACAAGGCCGAATCCAGCCCTCCACCTTGTTTTATCCAACCTGGCCCCTTATTTCTATCTGGCGGCAGTGCTGAGCTCCTTGCCCCTAGCTAAGGAATAGTTACATTTATACAGTCCTAAAATTACATTTGGCCCTTTAAAGGCAATTGCAAGGCTGATGTGGCCCCTGGTAAAAATGAGTTTGACACCCCTGATAGTGTTGTGCAATAAACCACTTCAAAAACTCAGTGGGTGGAAACAACAATGATTTATTTGCTCCTGATTCTGCAATTGTGACTAGGTTTGGAGGGGCTGGTTTGTCTCTGCTCCTGTGACACTAGCTGGGACAGCTCAGCTAAAGCTGGATGGTCCACGGTGGCCTCTCCCATATGTCTGGTGCCTTCGCTGGAGAGGCTGAAATGGCTAGGGGCAAGTGGAACCTCTCTGTCATCTCCCAGGGGTCTGCTCTTTCCATAGGGCCTTTCTCTGGCAGGGAAGCCAAACCACTTTAAATAGCAGCTGGCTTCCCAGAGGGCGAAAGAGGAAGCTGTTCATCTTCTGTAGGTCTAGGACTAGGAGTGGCGTGGTGTCACCTTCACCACTTTCTCCTAGTCACTGCAAACCACAAGACCAGCTCAGATTCATGGGAATGGGCAACAAGCTTCAGTTTTGATGGGTGAGCAGGAAGAGCTGGTGGCCACCTTTACGGACACACTACCACAGGGGAAAATGAATGCCAATAAAACCTAGTGTAGTTCCTCAAGGAGGTCATGGTCTAACCTGTGGAAGATGAGCACACACTTTGAATGGAGTAGAACCAATCCCTGAAGTCTACTCTGCTCCCATGGGGAGTGGCGTGCAAGACTCGACCCCACGTGGTCCTGTGTTCAGCTACGGGTTTAGGAGGATTTGGGTTACCTGATATCGATTCTCAGGGTAACACAGTCCTTTCCTTGGAATGTTGTTCCTCCCTGCAGAATGCTTGGGGCACTGAAAGAACAGAGATTTGGGAGAATTCATTGTGTTTACTGAACAAGTTGCACGAACTATTCTCCGTCAGTTTGCACTTAACTGATTGTTTACTAATTTCTTGTATGCGTTTGATTTGAGGCTTAATTTCATTATAATTTGGTAGATAGGTTGTAGGGGATCAACCTGTTTTCACCTTCTTTAAAATTCCCCAGTGGCTGTGATTTATTCAAAAAAGACCCAGGAGCTGTATGTGGCTTCATTGGCCCGGCTGGTTTACAGCAAGTAGTCTCTCCTTTCCACACTGGAGGCCACCACCTCCAGCCACCTGCCTCACGCATCTACTGTCAGTGATGTTTTGCCTCCTAAAGCAGATTTCACCTGTGTGCAAATGGGGTCCCTTGTGCTTTGCCCTCGGCCCTGCATCGCTAGGGGCTGGCTCCCAGGAGGAGCGCCTCTCCTTTCCTGTGCTTGATGCCACCCGTCTTTTGGAGCCATGGATCGAAAAGAACAGTCTGCTTGCCAAGGGAATGTGTTTATGCAAAACATATAGCTCTGCACACTGCTGCATCAGGGGGAGAACCACAGCGTCTGCCAACCGTAGAGCCTGCTCACAGCTTCACCCTGCTCTCCTTCCCTCCCGTAACAGCGCTCCGGTTGTTCCAGTCACAGTCACACAGTTTTTCAGGAAGAGAAGAGCACAGCGCTGCACCGGCGATCTGATTGAAGAGCTGGTTTGTACTTCAGCAGAAGATGAAAAGTACGGGCAGGACTGACCTCGGGGAGCTGAAAGTCTAACTCCAGTTAAGCTTGTATATGGTGTAAAGAGGTTGTTTATTTTCATTTTTTGCATGTATTTCCACGATCATCCCAATACCATTTGTTGAATAGACTGTCCTTACTCCATTGTATGTTCTTGCCTACTTTGTCATAGATTAATTGACCATGGAGGCATGGATTTCTTTCTGGGCTCTCTATTCTGTTCATTGACCTATAGGTCTGTTTTTATGCCAGTACCATGCTGTTTTGAGTACTATGGTCTTGTTGTGTATCATTGAATATTGGGTAGTGTGAGAACTTCAACTTTGTTCTTTCTCAAGATTGCTGTCTTTACATTTTCATTTTTCCCCAGGTATGTTTTGATTCCTTCCTTGATCTCATTATTAACCATTTTATTGTTTAGTAGCATGCTTTTTAGCCTCCATGTGTTTGTTCATTTTTTTCTTGTAATTGAGTTCTAGGACCATAACATTTTGGTTGGAGAGGATGCTTGTATGATTTCAATCTTCTTAAATTTACTGAGGCTTGTTTTGTGGCCTCACATGTAGTCTACCCTGGAGAACGTTGCATGTCCACTTAAAAAGAATGTATATTCTCCTGCTTTAAGTGGGAATGCTCTGAATATTAATTAAGTTCATCCTCCCTGGTATGTCATGCAGAGCTGCTGGTTTCTCATTGATTTTCTCTCTGGGAGATTTATTCAAAGATGTCAATAGGGTATTAAAGTCCCCTACTATGACTGCATTACTGTCAATCTCTCCCTTTGTGTTCAAGAAGATTTGCTTTGTATATTAACTGCTCTTATGTTGGGAGCATCAGTGTTTATAAGGGTTATATAAACCCTTGTTGGATTGATTATTTTATCATTCTGAAATGTCCTTTTTTATCTTATTATAGCCTTTGCTTTAAAGTCTATTTTGTCTAATACATGTATTGCTAATCCTGCTTTTTCGTTTTCATTTGCATGAAACGTCTTCTTTTCCATCTCTTTACTTTCAATCTGTGTGTGCCTTTCGATTTGAAGTGAGTCTCTTGTAGACAGTATATGTAAGGGTCTTTTTTTCTTATCCATTCAGGCACCCTATGTCTTTTCGATTGGAGCATTTAATCCATTTATGTTTAAAGTGATTATTGATAGGTGTGTAAGTATTGCCATTTTATTATTCATTTTTAAGTTTTTTTCTCTCTTCTTCTCAAAGAAGTCCTTTTAACCTTTCTGGTAATACTGGTTGGGTAATGATGAACTCTTATAGCTTTTTGTTTTCTGGAAAGTTCTTTATCTCTCCTTCAATTTTGAGTGATACCTTGGTAAAGTTGTCTTGGTTGTAGCTTCTTACTTTTTATTACTTTAAATCTTTTGTACCAATCCCTTCTGGCCTGCAAAGTTTATTTTTTTAAAGGTATTTTATTTATTTATTTTTAGAGAGGTGGGAGGGAGGGAGAAAGATAGGGCCAGAAACATTGAGGTGTGGTTGCCTCTCACATGCCTGCAACTGGGGACCTGTCCAGCAACCCAGGCATGTGTCCTGTCTGGGAATTGAACCAGTGACACTTTGGTTCACAGGCTGGCACACCATCCACTGAGCCATAGCAGCCAGGGCTAATAAATCAACAAACAACAAGTGCTGGTGAGATTGTGGAGAAAAGGGAACCTTAGTATACTGTTGGTGGGAATGCAGACTCGTATGACCACTATGAAAAACAGTACAGAATTTCCTTAAAAAAACTAAAGATGGATGTGCCTTTTGATCCAGTGATCCCATGGCTGGGAATATACCCTAAGAACCGTGAAACACCAATTCAAAAGAATCTATGCACCAGAATGTTCATAGCAGCATTATTTACAATAGCCAAGTGCTGGAAACAGCCTAAGTGCCCATCAGTAAATGAGTGGATCAAAAATCTGTGGTACATTAACACAATGGAATCCTACCCAGTAGAAGGAAAGAAGGATCTCCTACCCTCCTCTACGGCATGGATGAGACTGGAGAGCATTATGTAAGTGAAATAACCCAGGCAGTGAAAGACAAATACCATATGATCTCACCTATTAGTGGAACCTAATCAACAAAACAAACGAATGAGCAAAATAGAACCAGAAACATGGAAATAAAGAACAAACTGATGGTGACCAGAGGAGAGAGGTGAGAGGAATAAGGGAGGAAAGAAGGGAAAGGGGCAAGCAAAGAAACAGGCCTCACCTTTTAATACCATCACACTGGGGATTAGGTTTCAACATCTAAATTTTGAGAGATAGCAACATGGAGTCCATAGCAGTCGGGATGGAGTGAAGACTTCGAATGAATAGTACGAGGTCAACCTGAGCACGCAAGCCCAGTTAGTCCCTGCCGAGAGCTTGGCTCCAAATGCTGCACCTGCTTATTTTTTCATATGAAGGTAGACAGCCCTTTCAAGGGAAGGCAGAGGGAAATACCTAGGATTTACAGCACTTTCTCCTGGAAGAATTCATGAAACAGTCTCTAGCCCCTCCCTGCTCTGTTGGCAGCACATACAGTGGAATGATTGGGGCAGAAGGCACTGACCAATGCCTCCCATTGTCTGAAGAATAATTTTAAACTAAGGCCAAATTCAACAACACACCTATGAGCTAACCAGTTTCTGCTTTATTTAGTCCCCTCTGTCTTCACATCCTTCTCTAGGCATCAGGCGTCGCAGCCTCACAGGATTATTGTCATGGACACTCCCCGCTGTTTCCCATTCCTGGGCTCCCATTCCTGCTGCTCCCTCTGTTCGCCATGCATTTCCATCCCTTACTGGTGGTTCGATTTTTTTTCATCCCTCAGGATCAAACTCCAGTGATACCTTCTTTGTGAGACTTCTCTGTTCTTCTATTAAAAATTAGTCATTCCTCAGAATCAAAATCAGTATCGTGATGAGGTACCTGCACTTTCATGCTCATTGTGTCACTATTCAAATAGCCCAAATATGGAAACAACAGAAGTGCCCACCTAGAGATGAATGGCTAAAGAAAATGTGGCATATAGACATACACACAATGGAATAGTATTCAGCCTTTAAAAAGAAAATGTTGCCATTTGTGACAATATAGAAGAATTTGGAGGCTTTTATGCTAAATTAAATAAGCCAGTCACAGAAGGTCAATTAGTGCATGATTTCACATATGAGGTATCTAAAGTTGTCAAACTGATAGAAGCAGAGAATACAAAAGTGGCTGCTCACAG
>PVKM010032316.1:0-16441 GCA_004027735.1 Carollia perspicillata
GCTCCTACATTTCCCACACTACTCTTGCCCTCCCCCTGTCTATTTTCTCCCCATTGTCTGTGCTACTTATTCTCTGTACCTTCTCCCCCGATCTCCCCCTCCCACTTCCCTATTGCTAATCCTCCATGTGATCTCCATTTCTGTGGCTCCATTCCTGTTTTAGGTGTCCACTTAGTCTGCTTTTGTTTTAGGTGTGGTTGTTAATAACTGTGAGTTTGCTGTCCTTTCACTGTTCATATTTTTTATCTTCTTTTTCTTAGATAAATCCCTTTAACATTTCATATAATAAGGGCTTGGTGATGATGAACTCCTTGAACTTGACCTTATCTGAGAAGCGCTTTATCTGCCCTTCCATTCTAAATGAAAGTTTTGCTGGATAGAGTCAATCTTGGATGTAGGTCCTTGCCTTTCATGACTTGTAATACTTCTTTGCAGCCCCTTCTTGCCTGTAAGATCTCTTTTGAGAAATCAGCTGACAGTCTGATGGAAACTCCTTTGTAGGTGACTGTCCCCTTATCTCTTGCTGCTTTTAGAATTCTCTCCTTCATTTTAATCTTGGCTAATGTAATGCTGATGTGTCTTGGTGTGTTCTTCCTTGGGTCCAACTTCTTTGGGACTCTCTGAGCTTCTTGGACTTCCTGGAAGTCTATTTCCTTTGCCAGATTGGGGAAGTTCTCCTCTATTATTTGTTCAAATAAGTTTTCCACTTGTTGGTCTTCCTCTTCCCCTTCTGGTACTCCTATAATTCAGATGTTTGAATGTTTAAAGATGTCCTGGAGGTTCCTAAGCCTCTCCTCATTTTTTTTGAATTCTTGTTTCTTCATTCTTTTCTGTTTGGTTGTTTTTTCTTCCTTCTGGTCCACTTCATTGATTTTAGTCCCAGTTTTCTTCCAATCACTATTGGTTCCCTGTGCATTTTCCTTCATTTCACTTAGTGTAGTCTGATAGGTTGTGTATCTGATAGGTTGGCTATCTCTTGGTCACTTAAAAGTATTGGCTCTGGGGCTTTGAGCTGTTCTTCTGTTTGAGCCATAATTTTTTGGTCTGGTCGTGCCTGTTATGGATGAGTGGCAGAGCCTTAGGTGTTCACTAGAGCGGGGCAACCCAGTCACTGGGTTGTGACACCGTATGTTGGGGCGAGGTCAGAGAGGGAACAATGGCGCTTGCTCAGCTGTCTCTCGGATTTCAGTTCCCTCTGCTGCTTCCCACAAGCAAATTGGGCCCTTCTGATGCTGGTTCCCAGGTGGGTGGGCTTGTGTATGTTCTTGGACCCTGGGGGTCTCTCCATCGAATTATCTTATGAGGCCGGGAGTCTCTCCCGGCACTTTTTTAGTTGGTGCTTTTAGGTTTTATTTCCCATCACTGGGGCCCTGGGTTGTGTGGTCTGTCTTACTGCCTGTTTTTGCCTGGTTTACCTGTGCGAATGTGTGACCGCAGTCAGCCAGCCACCCAGCGCACCTCACTGGGTCTGCTCGTTTCCTCCCCACACCTGGGGTCTGCTAGCCCCGTGATGCTTATGCTCTTGAGTCTGGGAGCCACTGCCTTTTCCTTCCGCCACCCCTCCCCGCTCTTCTTACCGGTCTGGCTGAATGGTTGTTGGACTTCCATACAGTTCAATTTTCTGTCTGTTCTGATTGTGATTTTCTTTCTAAATCTTTGTTGTCCTTAATTTTGGTTGTGCGAGGAGGCACAGTGTTTCCACCTACACCTCCATCTTGGCCGGAAGTCCAGAATTTTTTTAAAAAGTACATATTAGTACAGTCTTTTTAGTTTCATGAAAGCATAATCTAACTAGATATAGTACAGTTTTTTTGCCTTTTTGTGATTTTTATTTTTTATTTTTTCCCTTATTTCAAACCTTTTATCCCTCTCCCATTGCTCTATTTTGAAAAATTTCTTGCCTAGCAAAAGGTTGAAGTAGTTCAATGAACACCTGAATACCCTTTACCTAGATTCACCAGTAGTATTTGGCAAATTTGCTTTATGTTTCGTCGCTCTGTCTCTGTCTCTGAGCTGTAACATTTGAAAGTAAGTTGCAGACATCATGACAGTTCACTCTTAATTATTTCAACATGTGTCTGTTAATTACAAGGCAATTTAAGATTTATATGATATCATCTAATATACAGACCATATTCTCCTTAATTGTCCCAATAATGTTATTTATAAACGTTTTTTTCTGCATTTGAAGGATCCAGTGAAGGACATCTCCTTATAATCAATAAGGGATCTATAGGGTGATACTTAGAGAGTAGATGAATATCTTTTTCCCCAACAGCCTTTCACCCAATGAATTTACATTCATTGATACTCCTTGCCTGAGTCAATTATTAGATATTTTTATATCATTTCTATTTTGAAAAACAGAACAAGCTGGAAAGGACATAAAACATAAAGTTAGCTCTTCATGAATTATTGTAAGGTGAATGCCAGGTGTCATCACTGACGTCAGGGGAAACATTACCAGCATGCTAGAGTATCCCTGTACACCTTCTTTACCTAGTATAACACTCTCCTCTTTTTCTCTGAGAATAATCACTATTCAGATTTTAAGGTAATCACTCCTTTTCTTTAAAAATGAAGCTAATTGTACCTTGTTTCAAAACTTTATATAACTAGAAGGATCATTCAGTGTATTCTTATCTGTCTGCCTTCTGTCATACCTTACCATATTTCTAAACTTTTTCTGTATCGTGTGCACCTGTAGTTCATTTATTTTCATTGCTATATATTCTATTATATGAATGCACCATAGTTTATTATTTTCCTGCTACTAATGATTGTTTTGGTCACCTCTAGTTTTGGCTTTGTGCTCAAAACTTCTGTGAATGTTTTATATGTTTCCTAGAGTATGGAAGGGTTTCTATAGTGTGCATGCCTAGGAGTGGTTATAAGATATTCATGTGTTTAGCTTTAAATAAAACTATTTTCTAGTTCACACCTTTCAATACAATGTTCGTGAGTTCCCATTGCTCCACATTCTCTCTGACGCTGTTATCATCAGTCTTTCAATTTCAGCTACTCTGTTGGATGTGTGTAGTAGTATCTTCTGCCTGTTCAACCTCTTGTATAGTTTTCTTTTGTGTCATGTTTTTCTTATTGATTTATAGTTTTTTATACATTCTGGATATGAGGTAGTGCACATTTTTAAATTTTTTGTATGGATTTTGTGTTGTTGAATGCTGTTAGAAAGGACTATTCTTTTTTTTTTTAATATGGACTGGGTATTAGATGATACTGTGGAATTATTGTTGTCACTTTTAGATGTAATGATGGCATGGTGGTTATATAAATATTTTTTCTTATCAACTGAAGATGCACACTTGAAAAATACACTGGTGAAATAGCATGGAGTCTGGGATTTATTTATAAAATACCTCAGAAAACAAAGTGGAATGGGTATGGTTGAATGAAGTCGGGCAAACTTGTTGGTAATTGAGGCTCAGTAAATATGTATATGTTTGACATATTAAAAATAAAAGTTAGAAGAAATATCCTTTCTTCATTCTCCTATTTTTTCACTAGTGTAAGTAACTTCTGTGTTGAGAATTTTTTGTTTATTAATAAGGTAGTACATACTCAGGTAGAAAATGAAAAATAGGGAAAAATATGAAGAAAAAATGTTACTCATAACTAAACAGAAGTAGCCTTTTTATGATTTCCCTTTGGCCTTTTAGTTTATGTGAGTGTGTGTGTATTTGTGTATATATGTGTTTACATATGTGTATGTGTTTCCCCACCAAAGATCTGAGAAGTGTTTAATAGTATTTTGACTTTAGAAAGATTTCAGTATTGCTCTCCAGAGGATCGTTTCACTGTGTTCCAGCCATTTCTGTACTGCCAGTTTCAAATTGTACCTTTATTAAATTGTTGCTATTTTTGATATTTCAGTTCCAAGTGTATTACTGATTTATACTTTAGTAATAACAACTATCTTTTAAGTTTAACATGTTATGGTTACTTTTTTGGGAAAATGAGTGCTATTACCATTAATGCTTTCTTACAGAAGATGGCACCTTGTCTTGCCAAACCAGGTTTTGTGGGATTTCTACTGGAATGGGTGAGGGCATTTACATAGTGTTGATACTTTACACTTGAAGCCCAGAGCAGTTAAATTGCTTTTACAAAATTTCAAGGCCAGTAGAGAGGCTGCCAGGTGCACTTATCTCCCGCACCAGTTTTAAGGAAGCAGTTACTTATAGTCAATCTCATAGTTGTGTAAATGTGTAAAACTAGGTCGATGTCAACTACAAATTTCTTCTGAGCTGATGGTTTATTTTGGGCCTTCTCTGAGGTTTCTTCTCTGTGATATCCTGGCATGTTTTCAGGCTTCTGAAAGGCAAAGTGAACTGAGGAATCATCTGGATACTGGGCTGATAGGTGGTATGTCTAATGCTCTAACATAAAATAAAACTTAGTCTAAGTTATTTTTTTCTAACCACCCCTTTGGATCATTAAGTTCTTTGTTTCTTTTTACATATATGATTAAGAGTTAGAAGCAGGTCTTTTTTGACAATTGTAAGAACAGTGATATAAAAAGCCCCGAACTAGCTTTCCATATTCGGTAGTGAAATAACAATTGTTTCCTGCACAGATGAGGCTGATGGACTTTGGTTTACTACGCTTATCAATTTAGTGCTTGTGTTTGTAAACCAGTTACACATTGGCATTCCTTCAAGTGAACATTGACTTTAGGCTTCAGATTTAAGTAACTTAAATTATTAAGTCCAATAAACAAAATCCACTCGTTTGTAAACATGCAGTTTTAAACCTTCCTCATTATTTATAGATTTGGGAGGCAGGAATCTGTCATTTTGGTAGGACCGACAAGGCATAATATGTTACGGATTTTTTGTAGGCTCCGTGGGAGCATTTAGTAGCTTCAGAGCGGAGCTGACATTTTCGATGCGTTTGAGGCATAAAGAATGACATGAGAGAGATGTTGTAAACTGCTACTGGTAAACGAAAGTAATCACACTCAAGACACCTAAATTCAAACAAATGGAAAGTAACTTGTATTTGTCCCCCTGAGGGGGATAGAGAGTAACAAGAAAGAGAGTACATTAAAGAGAATGATGAAGAGGGAGTGTAAGGATAACCTGTAACTGTCAGGAGCATCTGAAATCGTTGCAATGAATGATCATTGAAAAAGCCCATGTATTGTTTTGCTCATTACTATAGTATCTTTGTATTGAACTGTTTGGCTCAATATTTAAATTGTATTGGGAACTGGCTTATTATGGTTCATAGCATTATTTTGAAAGGGATTATAGTCATCAATTTGTAGTTTATGTCCCCCTAGTTTCTACTTAAGAAAGAGTGTTTTCTTTAATCTTAAAAGAATGATTGAAAATAAATCATAGTTTGTGTGTGTGTGTGTGTGTAGATGGGAGTTTTTTGAGAGGATGAAGGGATGTAAGAGAAACAGTTTGTGTAGGGTGCAAAGATGAATAAGGGTCCTCATTCTCAAATAATTCCCAGAGGGGCAGTGGGGCAAAGAGTTACAAGGAACTGGGCCATAAAGGCAAATGTGGGGTTCCATGGAACCTGGAGGAGAGGCACCCAGAGCAGTCTTGGCATTGAAGGAAAGACATTCTTGTGGGAAGGGGACATCTGAGTTGGGCCTAGGGGAGTAAGTTCAAGTCAGGTAAAGGAGGAAGAGAGGAGGATGTGCCAGGAACTAGGTAAATTTGAGGGTAAGACCAAGCTCAGTAAAAATATTGAATTTGGAGGCTTTATACCGTACATGGGCTTGAGGAGAGTGAGGCAGACCTGCAATAGTGGCTGCGGCATCTCAGGTCCAGGGACCAATTCAGGATTGGAGACAAGGCTGTGGGCCTGGTCCCCTGGACCCATAGTGCTGTAGCAGCCTCTCCTTTTTTTTGCAGGATCAGGCAGGGAGGTGCCATTGTAATGTTGATCAACACAGGAATTGGGGGTGAGGTTTTCATAGAGCAGCCAGTCTTGAAAGTAAAGGAAGAAGGGCCTGGAGATCCCAGGGCATAGTGTGGACTCTATTCATTCTGTCGCTTCTTTCAGAGCTTAATTCCTGAGGATGTACTGAAAAGTCTGTCGACACCATGGGCAGTAGCCTATGGCAGCAATAACACTAATACATTTTAAGCAAATTACTGTTTTTTTAAACTGAAATATGAATACTATCAAAGGCATGCATTAAGAAAACCCAGCCTTTGTGTGTATGATGAAGGGCAGGGCTTGGCAGTCAGATTCTGCCTGTAAATAAAGTTTTATTGGAGTATAGCCTCATTCATTCATTTACATATATAGAGGTCTGTTCAGAAACTATCCAGCCATGTACTATGAAAAATAGAGACATTACTATAGAAGATACAAGATGCAAGAAACATTGTACATAGGACAATGATGCTTCAGTCTCCTTCAAAGTAGGCACCTTGGGATCTTACGCATTTCTTCCAATTACCATCAGCTGTCCTGTCATATTTTCCTGCATCTCGTCAATGGTCTGAAACCTCTCCCCTTTCAAAGGTGATTTTAGTTTTGGGAAAAGCCAAAAGTTGCAGGGCGCCAGACCTAGTTTGTAGTAGGGCTGAGTCACCTGGGTAATTTGATGTTTTGCCAAAAACTCTGCAAAAAGTCTGTACGAGATGTGATGCATGAGTGGGTGTGTTGTCATGGTGAAGCTGCCAATCACCAGTTGTCTATAGCTGCAGCCATTTTTGTTGTATTGCATCTCTCAACTGATGAAAAACATTGAGGTAGTACTCCTTATTAATTCTTTGGGCCTGGAGGGGCATACTTATGATGGATAATACCTTTCCAATCAAAAAACACAGTTAACATGGTCTTGATCTTGCTGCACTCATTGTATCGTCCCCAAAAGCCTTTTGAATCATTTGAATAGTTTCCATGGAGGAATGTTCAAGCTTAATGCAAGATTGGATGCAGAGTCATTGCTCTACTCACTCAGTCATTTTGAATGCTATGGTCACACAGTATACATGGTTACTCAACTGCGTCTACCATCCCCACTAACTAGTATAGTTAAGTCATCATTGTTCACACATGCACGTTCCAGTCCGCTCTCTTTGGCTGCCAGGTTACACTGATGTCCCACAAACTGTTCTTGTGATATTAACAATGTTTGGACTTTTTCTGGACAGACCTTGGATGGCTTTTTTTGCCCTACAGTGGCAGAGTTGAGTAATTGTGACAGAAATTGTTGGCTCACAAAAGCTATAATATTTACTGCTTGTCCTTTTGCAGGAAAAGCTTGCCAATTCTCAATATAGAGGCATAATTATTTGTTCTTGGAGAAGGATGCTCAAAGCCTTTTTGAGGTATAGGATCAAATTCTGAATGTTCTCAGGAGAATGAGATTCATATACATTGACTACAGTCATATCTTAAGGCAATGAAATTGTTGAAATGTTGATGATGTCAGGAACCTTCTGTAATTAAAGAAGGTCCTGAACTTGGATTTTGAAGTTTCTATTTAGAGCTACATGTGCTCTTGGGTAGCCATATGGTTTCTTGGTTACAGTAACATTAGCATAAGAGTCCTAAGATTTGAACTTTTAAAAATTATTATTATTATTTTTTTTTAAATGTAGGTTGTAGCTTTTTAAAAAAATTTTATTTATCTATTTTTAGAGAGAGGGGTAAGGAGGGAGAAACAAAGGGAGAGAAATATCAATGTGTGATTGCCTCTCGTGTACCCCCTACTGGGGACCTGGCCTGCAACCCAGGTATGTGCCCTGACTGGGAATTGAGTCAGTGACCCTTTGGTTTACAGGCTGGTTGCCATTCAAT
Organism: Carollia perspicillata; assembly: GCA_004027735.1. Lineage (NCBI taxonomy): Eukaryota > Metazoa > Chordata > Mammalia > Chiroptera > Phyllostomidae > Carollia > Carollia perspicillata. Next base: position 7,792 of record PVKM010032316.1, read on the forward strand.
CCACTGAGCCACACTAGCCAGGGTTAAAAATTGTTTTCTAAAAAAATTTTTAATTGAATGTATTGGGGTGACATTGGTTGATAAAATTATGTAGGTTTTAGATGTGTAATTTTATAATATATTTTCTGTATATTATATTGTGTGTTCATCACCCCAAGTCAAGTCTCTTTCCATCACTATTTATCCTTTATTCTCTTCTACCTCTACCTATTCCACTTTTCCACTGGTAATCACCATGCTGTCGTCTGTACCTATGAGTTTTGTTTGGTTTTTTTTTTTTTGCTTAATTCCTTCACCCTTTTCACCCTCAAAATTCCTCCCCTCTAACAGCTGTCGGTCTGTTTAGTCTGTTTTCTGTGTCTATGAGTCTGTTGCTAGTTTGTTTGTTTATTTTGTTCATTAGATTTCACATATAAGTATTTGTCTTCCTCTGATGGACTTATTTCACTTAGCATAATACTCTCCAGATCCATCCTTGCTATCGCAACAGATACGATTTCCTCCTTTTTCCTGTTAAGTAGTATTCTATTGTGTAAATGTACCACAGCTTTTTTAATCCACTCACCTACTGATGGGCACTTGGGCTGCTTCCAGATCTTGGCTATTGTAAGTAATGTTGCAATGAACATAGGGGTGCATTTTTTGATATGTTTCACTAAGGGCTGGTTCACTAATAAAGAAAATGTTAATAGCCTTTGCTAACTGTACATTTAAAAAGCTAGCCTTCTGTTAAAAGAAGAAAACAGCCCTGGCTGGTGTGGCTCAGTGGATTGAGCGCCAGCCTACGAACCAAAGGATTGCGGTTCAATTCCCAGTCAGGGCACATGCCTGGGTTGCAGGCCAGTTCCCAGCAGGGGATGCACGAGAGGCAACCATACATTGATATTTCTCTCCTTTCTCCTTCCCTTCCCCTCTAAAGATAAATAAATAAAATCTTTAAAAAACAGAAAATTATTAAAAAAAAAGAAGAAAACACACAAAAAAGAAGGTAAAGAAAAAAGAGGAACAGGGAGAAAAAAGTATTGTGTGGGATAATTTGGCTTGCCTAAGGGTCATGAAAGTCAACAGGTATCTGTTGGAAAGAGAGGATAGAACATTTCTGGATAGCCAGTAGCCATGTGTACTTCCACAGACCTTTGAAGATGGAATGTATTCTTGTTCTGTGTGTGAGCTGAGAAAAAGGTCAAGATTATTTATTTACAGTAGTACAGTACAGAGTGTCATTCAGGCATGTGGTTCATGCTACTTCAGGCTGCATTTCTAGTAGTACCTGTCATATAGTATAAGGGTGATCCTCTTAATGTTGATAGTGAGTGGTTCATTGAATGAGGTTGAAAATGAAATTCCACGTGCTTTGCTTAAACTAGCTATTATCTCTCTAAACCCTAACACTAGAAGGATCTCCAAGAGTATTATCTAATTCCAAAAGATTCTTCTTTGCAAGATTTTCCCTTACTTGATTGGTGACAGCTCCTCCTGTGAGCCCTACCCACCTCCTCTGTCACCCAGGCCTTCTGGTTTAAATGCCTCATAGCATTATGGGCAGTGCAGTCCTTAGGGGCATTTGTGAGCTGATGTTTTCAGAGTAGATGAGTATGAGCCAGGAGTTCAGCTTATACTCATCATTGCAGTTCACACTTAGGAGCACTTTAGCTTTCTTCGGATGTTACTTAATATGTCCAGATACTTCTTTCTTTTGAAATAACCTATGAGACGCATTACATTAAGATTGAAAATTTCCTTTGTGTGTAACCATTTTTTGTGATAGCTTTCTGCAGTTCACTGGAGGAAGATAGCAGCCATCTCACAGTGAGGGGAAGCTGATCCACCTGTGATGTACAACTTGTGCCATATCACTGTTCTTAAATCTCCCGGACTTGTTTTGAAACTCAGCTCATTCACTAAATCATGTTCTTCCCACATTGCAGCCACCTCCCAATATCTAAAGGTGTCCACACCCTCTCCTGTACCAGCCTGGTACTCAGTTGTCTCCTACCCTGAGAGTGGCTATCAGGTCATTGCACAAGGAATTTCTCTAGTTTTTCAAATACCGTGTTGGCTAAAGTAGTAAGGCTAAGCTTCCCAGGAACCACATTGCTTCATTCAGTAGAGGGGAACATATTGAGACCATGCTTTGTATGCTTCCCTTCCTCCATATGCATTGTCATCTCCAACTCTTTCTAATGTGTATCCTTTTCTAGGTGTCTTATGCTCACTTACCCTCTTCTTGGGCTTTTCTTTCTTTCTTTTGGCAGCTTTATAACTTTATTTGATAATCAGCAGTTAGTTCTTATCCACATTAACTGTTTGTAGATTTTTGAAAGTGGTGATTTTTTACATAGGTGACCAACACACAGAGCTTGTTTGGTCAGTCTTCATCCTCATTATGTTTTCTGGACAACCACACCTGGATACGGTATGGGACATTATTCCTTTGGCCCAGACAGCATTGTTGAGCCTGATGCCAGTATGCACATCTGGAGCTCCCTTTTCCTTGATAGAAAATTCCGGATCTCTGTTCTTGAAACCCACTCTGTGGATGTACTTGTGGATGTTGATGGTGTACTCTGGTTACTGCCTCACTGACGGCAGAACAGCCCTTCTTCTTGCCACTTGTCTTCGCAGGAGCCACTGTGCTAGGCCCAAGCTGGAAAGAAAGAGCTCTTCTTGGGCTGTTCTGTCATCGCAGAAGACATTTTTATTATTAATAATGGGGAGATGGGCATAAGACATAATCCTTTGGGACTACAGCTGAGATGCAAGTGTACTGTTGTCTGCATTTTCTTACTTGGATTTGTATACAACTGAAATGATTCTGGGAGTGGATTTCCCAGAGTCATTATAGATAGTTTTTTATTTGGACAATGAATTTTGGGTAAGGAGATACACGTTTTAACAGCAAATATTTGGAAAATAAGTACAGAAAATGAAGGATACTTGTATTTACGTGACTGTGTTTTCTGCAGTAGACTCTGAGTCCAGTGATGACAGGTATCATTTCTCAGATTCTGCAGCCCCAGCCCCTGTCAATAGTATCTGCTGCAGAGTGTGCACCTACTTAATTATAGAATTGATAAGTACATGACATTAGAAAAATAATCTGAGGCTAGATTGTGTAGTTTCCTGTATGTCTTGGTTCTTATTCTGTACCTCTTGAAGAATTGCTTGAGATCCTTTAGTAGGAAAAGGATAGGATCAGAATTATGCTTTAAAAAGTGTGATCAGATAATGGTCTGCAAGATGTCCTGGTCATAGCAAAACGATCGGAGAGTGCTTTGAAGAGGAGGAAGAGGGAGGGGTTAGGGCGATCTCCTCTGGTATGTTTTTCTGGACACTAGTACTCCCAGACAGTGGTTCTTAAACTTTTGGTCTCAGGACTCCTTTGTGCTTTAGTAATTTGCTGTGGACCTCAGAGAGGTTTTGTTTATGTAGGTTATATTTATCCTTATTTATTGCATTAGAAATTATGTTAAAAATTCATATTTAATTCTTTAAAATAATGAATTACGTAATTACATACACATTTTTATACAAAATGACTACATTTTCTAAACCAAAAAAATTAGTGAGAGTAGCAGCATTATTTTACATTCTTTTCAAATCACTAATGTGTAACTTAATAGAAGACCTCTAGATTCCTACATTTGCTTCTGCATTTAATCTGTTTTGATGTCATGTAGTCTCTGGAAAACTCCACCTCACACTCATGTATGACTGAGAGTGAAAAAGGCAAATACTGTCTTGATATAATTATGAAAATAGTTTTGATGCCACAGACTCAAATGGAAACTGAGTGCCTCCTAATGGTTTCTAAACAACACTTTGAAAAATGCTATCTTAAGATAGCAAAAGATTCATTCCCTGATCTCATTCTACATAGGTATTGGAAGGATCATCAGGCAAGGCAATAGTGTTTCATTCTTGTTTACAGACCTTCAGGTAACTGCATCTTCGATATGTACCTCAAAGACCTAAATCACATTAGGAGACAGGGTTCTTAAACAACCAGCTGTGGAATTCCTTGGGGGAACATCATGCCATATGTTCTGATATATAACTCAGGCAAGATTTTATAAGCAGAAAATGGACTTACTATGTAAACTCAAGTCCCAATAGCTGAAAAATATATAAAATATTTTAAAGAAATTATATTCCTAAGATTTCCTTTCGATATTAATTTGCTAGTATGTTGCCTTTGTCATGCTGGTATATATGTATGTATGTATTATTTTATTAATTTTGTTTTAGATAGAAAGGAAGGGAGGTAGAAAGAGAAGGAGAGAGACATCAATGTGTGGTTGCCTCTCACATGCCCCCAAGTGGGGACCTGGCCCACAACCCAGGCATGTGCCCTGACTGGGAATCAAACCGGCAACCTTTCAGTGTGCAGGTTGGCACTCAGTCCCCTGAGCCACACCAGCCAGGGCTTGAGTATAATATCCTATACTTTCTATTTCTCCTTGAGAGGTAGTGATTTTTTTTTTTTGCTATGGTTAGGTATGTGTATGGGGTCCTATTTCCAATTTCTGTTGAATGTCTTATTACAACTGCATACATTTTAGGGTAAAAATGGCCTTTTTGTTAATATACATGTTATGTATTAAAAAATTGGTATTACATGAAATTTAAATCTCATAATCCTTTCACTCAGAGAAAACAGCTGTCAAAAGATTTTAGTGTATTTACTTGTGATGTTTTTTCTCAATTTAATACTTGATAATTACATTATATTTTTCAAAAGCAGATGTGGTATCACAGTGAACATAGTTTGGTCTTGTCTTCCCTCCCTTCCATTTTAAACACATCATGAAATGCTTTCCAAAAATAATAGATGTTCTTCAACAAGTGATGTAATATTTATTTTATCTGTCTTACTTTTATTGGTAGGATGGTGTTTTGGAACAGGGGAAAGCAGATAAATCTAATGTGAAGAGGGATGCAGGTGGGCTGTGGAGGCAGGGAGGGAATGACCATTCTTGTCTTTGGATGGGTCAGGGCAGGGTGGAGTTTACAGTCCACAGTGGGGTGGCAAAGTCATTGCTAACCAGAGAATGGCACTGTGCACCAGACACACTGACTGCCTTATTTCCCACCTTTTCTTCAGCAGTCTTTTGAAATGGAAGTCTATAATAATCAGCACAGAATATTTGACCCATTTACTTATATAACAGTGCCCATCATCCTTAGCTGTGACTTTTGTGGAAGCTCTGTCTTTGCCTTAAAGTCTTCATCTATAAAGGGAAGTGATTGAATTAACAGCTGTCTTAGATTCCTCCCAGTTTAAAAATATTTGCTTTATAATATTTCTTCTTGAAGCAGTTTCTTCAAGAAGATGAACTGAATTCTTTCATATGAGTTTTTATAAGTTCTAGATTTCTTTTGTATTAGGATTTTGTCAAGATCCCCTTTATAAGAAAAAGAAATCTCTTGGCTAAAGCATGGGAATCTTTTCACAGTAAGATTTTAGTTTTAATAGCATTTAGTCTTACAGATGACATTATTTTCCTCTTTTCACATAGATTAGCTTAAATACTTTCATCCACCAGATGGTGCTGTGGGACAACAAATTTATCAAAGGCTGTGGTTTTCCAAATGAATTTTACAGTTTTCACTGAGTCACCAGCAGAGTTCCTTTCCATTTTTGGTTATTTTTATCATGTCAGGATATCATTTATCCTAAAATAAGAAATAATTTAAAGCCACTACACTAACTTGTGTAATTTTCACATCCAAGGTAAAATGTCATTATTCAAGACATATTTTGGAGCAAAGACAGTTATGATCTATAGTAATGTGACTTTCAGATTTTTGTTTTGTGAAATAAAGCTTCTAGTTAATCAAAACTCATTATCTGCAAGCATGTTATGGCTGGTCTTCAATGAATGAAATCTTAGCCTTCATGATCCCAAATTATACCATCCAGCCAGGGGAGGTGATGGTAGTTCTGTTCCCATTGCATCAGGAATATTCCATGTCTGGAGGCTGTGTTTTCTGAATGGATATTGTCAGGGAATTGTTGATGGAAGAGAGTTAAAGTTTACCCACAGGATGACCTCATAGTATATGGCTAATGCCCTCGAGTGTCTTGGCATGAACAACTGCCTCAGAACAGAGTAGGCTGCCCTCAGGATAAGGAGCTACTGACCTTGGAATGTTCATGGGGAAAACTGGCTAATCTTGTGTCAGAAATGATTTAAAAGACATTTGGAATGAATTGTTAATTTCTGTTTCAACTCTTCTCTTTACGTTTTAACTTTTAAAGCTCACCAAAATGTACTTAGATGGTCAATAAAGTGTTAAATTGGTAAACCTACAAATATGTGCGGAGTCCCATGCTGAATGGTTTATGGGAGTATGAGAAGCTTTAGGGATATGAGGTGTTTGCCGATGCAAGGTGCTGATCAGGTAGCTGAGAGTCATGAATGGTTTCCCTAAGGGACCAATAACATGTGCGGGGCAGACTAGGTATCCCATGGGTGGTAGGAATACTGGGTACCAAAGGAATGTAAGGAGGTTAAGCTTCTGGGGGACTGAGAATCCCTGAGAATTCAGGACATCGGTAAGCATCAACATGTGAGCCATGGTGAAGGACGAGGATGCTGAAGTGTTCTAAGGGTACTGGGTGATCAGTATGCCCGGTAGTTTCGATATACGAGGTCTGTCCAGAAAAAGTCCAGCCATTGTTAATATCACAAGAATGGTTTGTGCCACATTGATGTATATTTAGTTTGGCTTATTTTTTAACCTTACTAAAAATAGTATCACTTTATGTAGTCCTCTGGGACTTTGGGTTTTTATTTTCTCTCCTTTTTAATTGAATTTATTGGGGTGACATTGGTTAATAAAATTATATAGTTTGAGATGTACAGTTCTATAATACAGCAACTGTATATTGTATTGTGTGTCCATCACTCCAAGTCAAGTCTCCTTATTCCATTACCATTTTTATCCCCATTATAGACTTTGATTTTTTTTTTCACTGAATAGTAAGTTTTGTGTGAGCTATTGTTCAATCATTTTAATTAGTGGATAGTACTTTATTTTATGAAGTTACATTTTATTTTTGTTTTCCTGCCAGGGGATATTTTCTTTTTTCTCTTTGAAAATAAATATTGCTACTATGAGCATATGATTCCTACTTGTGTAAAGAAGTTCCCCTAAAGCACAGGTGGCAAACACAAGGCCTGCAGGCCAAATCTGGCCCTCCACTGTGTTTTATCCCGCCCCGCACCTTGTTTCTGCCTGGTGGCAGCACCAAGCTCCTTGCCCCTAGTTAAGGAGTAGTTACATTTATACAGTCCTAAAATTTACATTAGGTCCTTTGAAGGCAACTGAGAGGTTGATGTGGCCCCTGGTGAAAATGACTTTCACACCCCTGCTCTAAAGTATTCACCCAGGAATGGAAGTGCTCCCTTATAGAGTGTCCAACTTTACCCTAGATACTGAATTGTTTTCCAAAGGGTTTGCATCAATTTATGCTCCTCCAGCAATGTATACTTATTTTTAAGATAGTCTTATTGAGGTGTAATTTATATACCACAAAATGTAAAAATCCGGTGATTTTTGTGTAACCATTGCCACCAATCTAGTAGTAGAATGTTTCATTACCTCCAAAACCTTCCTCGTGATTACACATACATCCTTTTTGGCACTTATTATTGTTCACCTTTTTACTCATCGTCAGTCTTATGACTAAAATGTCTTGTGTGTGAATTTGCATTTTTCTGATTACAAATGATATGAGAATATATTTTCATGTCTTTATTAGCTATTCATGTTTCATTTGTAAAACCTCCTGCTCCTATTTTTCTATTAGAATGTTTGACTTTTTCTTATTACTTGGAATTATTTGTGTATTCTGGATACCAAAACTATGCCAGTTGTATTTATTATTTGCTTCAGTTATGGCTTGTTCTTTTCATTTTTTGTTTATTTTCATTGTTTTCCTTTTTTTTGGTGATAACCAATTAATTTTAATTTTAGCTCCTGAAGCTATGATAAAGGGTTCACTTTATAAACTTCATGGGACTGTCTAATGCATTCAGTCAAGTGACAACTGCACAATATCACTTGGTATTTCAAAATCAGGAACATACTTTTGAAATATTTAAATATAATCTACAGAGTTTAAAATAAAATCAGAAGCCATACACAGTTTTACTGATTGTCAATTAAGTGCCTGTTTTGCACTTAATACTTGATAGAACAGCCAATATGTAGTAGGGGTATTGAAAGCCATTTCAGATTCTCATCCTGTTATATATACTCTATTGGGAAGGTTTCTTTCGTAAGTATGTGACTGGTCAACATACTTACCTGGTGAGCACCACGAGGACCAGAACAGCAAGTAAAGTTCTACCACGGTTTATGTACTTTTAATTTTTTTAATCAGTTAGAAATGAACAGTGAGAATTAAATACTTATCTTTACATGTATACGAAGTATGCTATGAAAGCACATTTACAAACAGAAAAATATTGGGTAACTATTTTGTTAGGAAAATAATGTATCAAGTGTAGGAAAAGCATTACAGTAATTGTCTTACTGTGGAAAGATTAGTTCTGTATTTTATGTTATATCACACAAAATAGTTTTAGTTTTTGGAATCCCCAATCCAGAAGTACTTGAAAAGTAGTAAGACCAAGAACCA